>JASDQU010711510.1:3536-19300 GCA_032191745.1 Picea mariana
AACTTGGAATATTTTTGTGGATGTTCAAAGGCCTCAACCTTCATTCTTCCCATGAGCCCGACTATCTTGGGTCTCAATTTTGCTTTTGAAAATGTTATGCCTTCTGAGCTTTCTGATTCTCTCAGGCCGACGATACCGAAGGGCTCCATTACTCCATGGATTTACTAAATGGTTCACGACCAACCATCTCACAACTCTTCAAGGCATGGTGGTTATGATGTCACCAATACCGAGATGTCTGTCTATCGACTGTTAATAGTAATTGCAGGGCCCCAACGTGCATTCTCTTTATTAGATATCTCACCCTCTGTAATCTAGAAAGTACTCACCCAAATTGGTCAAAACAGAGTCATCAATCTTCCATCCTGATGAGATCAACGACATTGGTGAATTGCGGGCTGTGAATTAGCGCATCCTCTACTTTCACCTTTTCACTCTGTAATGATTCCCTACCCTCGATCTTGGTTCAGAGATCGATGGTTCACAATGCTTATGGGGTTCAACCTTCACAATCTGGGAAGTGCTCACTCGACTCTAGCCTAAATCTAGTCATTGATCTCCCATTCTTGATGATATCGATGATGTGGGTTGATTACAAGTCGTGAACTAGCATGTAAGATAATTTCACCTTCACGCTTTGTAATTCTTCCCCGTTGTTAGATTCTTTAGTCATTGCTGGTTCAGGTAATGTAACTATCATACAACTTGACATATTAGAGCTTTGGGCTCTAAGGTTATGAAACCTTCATGATCTAAATCTTTTTTGTGCAGGGTTTCTAGATCGAGTTCATGTGGATCTTCACATAAGTATTGGGCTATAATCCCCGCTCTTAGTCGGGGTTTTGGTTAAGGAATTATGTGCGAGTCCAAAGTCTCCTAGACTAAGGGTCTGAAGGGAAATCCTTCCTAACTCACAGAGATTTAATCTTTGATCCAAGGAAAGGTGAACTCGTGAGGTTACCAAATGATAACTATGTCAAGAGGCATACTCTGAATCTGGAACGATGATGTAATTCCCTGGAGAAAGTGCCTCTGATAATTGAATGAGAGAATATGGAAAATAAAATAGAAGTATATGTCCTTGTTGGAAATAATGTATACTCATAACTTAATCATTTAATACACAAACCATTTATAGACATATAAATACACACATGCAACCATTATTTCCAATTCCAATAACAAGGCATGAAAACACTTATCAGAACCATAAGGCCTGATGTGACTGCTAAAAGGGGTGCTCGTTTCCACCCAACCATAGGCTAAGTCACTCCCAATGGATTTATCACTAGCCACCCCCGATATTAGACCACGATGCTTTGAGATTCAATGTCTTTCTTCCATCTCAATGAAAGTTCAGGACGAAGGTTACTCTCCTTCTTCCAACACAAAAATAGATGGGGACAAAGATTACTCTCCTTGTCCTGACACATAAATAGATGGGGATGAAGGTTACTCTCATTCTCCTGACACATAAATATATGGGGACAAATATTAATCTCCTTCTCCCAGCTTAGTATCTATTTTTTGGGATCATAACTCACTTCCCTTGTTCTCGTTCCTTCCTTGGATCTAAGAGCTTCAACTCTCCTATCTACACTATTCGTAGGCCCTCCTCTACCCCCACGATGCTTCCTTTCTTACCTTCCTCAACAAGATTGTATGTGGTTCGAATTCCTAGTTTGTGGTCAAGTCTGGAAGCCTTACGGATGGGCAGTCTGCCTCATCCCCTCATTAAATATTGAGGAGGTCTTCCCACCTACCAGCCTGACTGTAATTCATTCCTGGGTCAAAGGGTTGTTCTGATCTGAGCAATTAAATCTAGCAAGGTACTAGTTCGCTGGAGGTTAACATAACCATTCTGGGTCCCCTCCACCACCATTTCATAGCATTCATGGTCTCTTCTTACCACATCCCCTTTTCAGTAGTCATGCAACAGATATCCATTTTCTATTAAAATAACATAATCTACATTCACCGACCTTCTAAACAAAGGCCCATCAAATAAAACATTCACACTTTCAAGTTTTTCATAGTTCCTTGGACCATATAGTTATAATTACAAACTGGGGGAAACAGGGTGTTACACTGGAGCAACATTACAAGTAAGTAATAATGATTCATAATAACACTCAGAAGTGTTAGAATAATTTCCATCTTTTCGTCTAAGGTCATCCTTCTTCTTCTTGCATTCATGTGCATACTGAACCATCTTGTTATAATAAAAAAAATTAAATTTGGATTTTTTATATCTTTGATTTGGCTATGAACTTATGTTGTTGGTCCCCCTAAAGCTATGAGGATTTTGATTTTCTCACCTTTCTTGTTATGAACTATCTATTTGGTTGTTGAATTTGTTGCTCATGCCCCTTCCTCTTTAATTTTATCCTCCTATACCTATTGAGTTCGAAACCTGAGATCTAAATGCATTTTCCAAGGAATCATCATACCTATTCATCCTGGATTCATGGGATAACAAGGATCCCCAGAACTCATCTATTGATATTTGTGTCAAGTCCTTATACTCTTCAATGTTTATAACCACTACATAAAACTTGTTAGGAAATGTTCTAAGAATCTTCTATACCACTCTCTAATATGGAATCTCTTCACAATTCATCCTTAACTGATTTACTAGGGTCATGTATTGGTCTATTGACTATGACACCTTCATCTTCAGATTCTCATAATTCATTCATAATTTCTGCAAATTGATTTTTTTTACCTTGGAAATTCCCTAATAGTTATTCTCTAATATGTCCCACAGTGTCTTTGAGAATATCTCTATTGATATCTTAGGAAATACACTTTCATCCAAGTCATTTTGGATGAAGTAGAGTGTTTTTGCATCCTTCTTTTTTATATCTCTAAGCTTATCCTTTTGAGCATCTGTCAAAGATTGTTTGGTTGTGTGATTAGTTGGTTTTGTATAGCCATCAACCACAAGATCCCAAACATATTGAGATTGTAATAATGTCCTCATCTTGATTTCCCAAACTTTGTAATTTTTTCCAGTGAGAATCATAACTTGTGGCTCTGTGAGACTATTGTTTGAAGCCATATTTTTCTTAATATTCATATTCTCAAAACTTATTCGTAATATATGCAATGTTGGAGAATGGGGTGGAACTCAATATGAAGCAGAAAACACAGTGTTGTAGATAGAAGAGTAACAAAAAAGTTCTAAGAAGAGAGGCGGTGTATAGAGACATCGTTACAACACTTAAGCACAACACACTATGATTAGAACATCACATTTCATATTTCACATATTGATATTCATGATCATATGCAATCTCAAATCACTTTATTATCAATAATGACAGAAGGGGTCTTCTTTTATAATCTAAATATCCAATTGATTCCAAAAGAATATGAAATATCTTGTCCACATACGATGGTCGATGGTTAGAGTTGGTCCCACAAAATATGCTTTGGCAAGTCTTCTAATCGATACTAGACTTGAACGACTATCCATCCAACTCATAGTCGAATTTAGGGATGGTCGATCAACCACTCGAATATCTTTGATTGTTGGTTGATGATCCGACCGATAGGCATGTTGACTACTTGATCCTCTGTGTCCATGTGTAGGTCGACCTCTCGACTGACTGAACCTAGAATATGTGTGATGAACCATAAATGATTGATGTTCCTACAGACCTCATCAACACACAACTTTGAAGGTTCAGGAGGTGAAATTATATCACTGAAAATCCCCCCATAATCGCGGCTTCCTGAAGCCTAATAAAAGTGTAGAGCTTGATGAATCTGGATTTAGCTAAAGGTTTGGTGTTAAGACCTAAATAGTGGCACATTACCCCTTAATTAGGGAACATTTCATTAGTAATGTTATATTATTTATGTTGACTTGGGTCCATTAGTTGTAATTGTACCTCCTAGTCTCCTATATATACCAAGGAGACCTTTTCATTTGGAATCATCTTGTATTTGGAAATCTATGTGGTGTATAAGGAGGTTTCCCCGTCGAAGAGGATTATTATCTGAAATTATATCTCTTTCAAGGCATTGAGTACTTATTCTTAGGTTTTTCTATGCTATCTTGGTATTTGGTTCCTAACATTTGGTATCAAACCTCAAGGTCTTGGGGTTTCGTTGCTACATATGAGACACCTTGGGATTTTAGAAATAACTTGTTTTCTACAACATTTAAGAAAGAAACCCTTGGATAACATTTATTATATGGATCAAGGTATGAGGGGTTACAATTTCATCTCATGAGGCCTTATACTTTCAAAGATATAGCCTGTGTAAGATAGGATTCTGGAATCATCCTGAATTTAGTCATCACAAAATTTTCTCTATAAATTTTTTTCTGTACAATTTCAGAACCTGCAATATGGAGGTTATTCATAGACTTTATCAAGTTATCGGTGATAAAAATTTAAACTTCTTATTCATCGAACTGTTTTAGATACACCCTGTGTAAGATAGGGTATCTGGCTAGTCTTATTAACTAGTCTCAAACATGTCTTCCAGGTAAAAAAATGATATCTTCTTCAGGAAGTATCCAAATTAAGTGATACCAGTTGCATTGGATAGTGGAACCTCTTCAGTATTTTGGTATAAGTTTCATATTCAAATATCATACATTATGATCTTGGAATGCTTTACAAGTACGCTCTCCTATAAGGGACAAAATTTAGCAAGGTGTGGGGAAGTTACCATAACTTCCACTTGGCACATCTAATTTTGATCATACTTGTGGCATTGTAGAGAAGACATATAAGAGAGATAAAAAAATATTTTTTCAAACCCAAAAGGGCCGAAATTTGTGAGATACAACAGAATAAATATCATCTCGTAGAACCACCTCGAAATCAAGGTTTAAAAGTGATACTTGGCCAACGTGCCACCAAAAAGGGTAACTTCTGCACCAATTAAGCCTCCAAACAATCATACTTAGACTCTTGATGAAGGTGAAGAAATGCGCAAAGACATAAATGATTTACAAAATAATACATTAACAAAATATGAACTACAAGGGATGATGGATTCAACTGAATCTAAGTTGGAGGAAATAATGGATACTAAGATGGAGGATATAAAAAGGGAGATCATAGAAGGATTGAAAAATTTTCTAATAGAGAGGACACCTAAAAGTGAAAATCTATCCCATGAAATTCAAGATGAGGAAAAAAGGAAGATGAATCAAGAATGGATAAACTCCAACTTTGGGTTGAAGACCAACCACTTTCCTAAGATCTATATGAGGAAGTTTGATGGCAAGGATCCAATCACATGGATACTTTAGATGGAGCATTTATTTGATATACATGATGTGCTACATACACAAAAGGTACAAATTTCTTCTTTATATTTAGAACCCAATCAACTTGTGTGGTATCGATGGCTTTGTTCTTGCAAATCACTCATCACTTGGACAATGTTCATGGAACAAATTATAGCACAATATCAGGATACAAAGAGCAATACTTTCTTTGGTCAATTAATAAACCTCAAGCAAAAGGGTTCAGTTTCAGAGCACATTGAGAACTTCCAAAGATTGAATATAAAGGTAACACATATTCTAGATGAGCATCTGATTGATGTATTCATAGGAACTTTAAAGGATAAAATTCAACATGAGGTTTGCCTTTGGGAACCCAAATCATTGGAGAATGCATTCAGGGTGGCAAGAAATGTTGAAAGTAAAAATATGGATATGGCTACTAGAAGGACCACTCCTAACATCTATCGAGAGAATAATGTTCCATCTTCTAAAACAACTCAACTTATAAGGTTGAAACCTCAACAATTGGAGGAAAGAAAAGAAAACAATTTATGCTTTAATTGTGACAACAAGTACAGTAAGGAACATAAGTGTGGTGAGAATAAATTATTATACATAGATTGTTAAGAGGAAGAAGAACAAGAACAAGAACAATAACCATCTCAAGATAAAAACATAGAAGTGATTTATTTTGAAGAGTTGACTCCCATGGTATCATGTAATGCATTGGCAGGAATTAACACTCCTCAAACCCTCAAGATCGAACGATATATCAAAAAGAAAAAGGTGATAGTACTAATTGATTATGGTAGTAGTCATAATTTCATTCACTATAAATAAGCCAAAGATCTCAATTTCTTTGTATATCCAGCGCTAGAGTTTCAAGTAATGATTGCAGATGGAGGAACTATCAATTTCTCAAGAAAATGAAATAAGATCAATCTTACTATGGGGGAATATGTAATGAATAGTTCAATGATTGTTTTACACATGGGTGGTGTTGATATCGTACTAGGAATCCAATGGCTACAATCATTAGGAACAATGGATTTTAATTTTCAAAAACTTTTCATGAAATTTTCATTCGAAGGAAAATAAATTGAGTTAAGGGGTATCACATGGAAACCCAATAAGGTGATAATCTTTAATGGCATGGAAAAATTATTGAAAATAGGGAATCAGGGTGTAATTTCACAACTATGCTCACTAGATGTTCAAACATCTAAATCATCTATTCCTCTAGATATACAAAGGATCATTGATAAGAAATCCAAAGTATTTGAAGATATTCCCAAAGGTCTTCCACCCACTTGAAATCATGATCATGCTATTCACCTAATTCTTGGGAATGTTCCTCCTAACATAAGGCCTTATAGATACCCTTATGCCCAGAAGAGTGAAATTGAGCATATGGTTGAAGAAATGTTAGAGGCTGGCATTATTGGACCTACCCAAAGTTCTTACTCTGCACCGGTGGTAATGGTACTCAAGAAATATGGCTCATGGCGTATGTGTCCAAATTATAGAGATCTCAACAAGATTACTATTAAAGATAAGTTTCCCATTCCTGTCATTGATGAATTGTTAGATGAACTACATGGAGAAATCTATTTCACAAATGTGGATCTTCGTTCATTCCATTATGAATTTTTGGTCATGCCTTTTGGCCTTACAAAGGCACCTTCCACATTTCAAGGGTTGATGAATTCCATTTTCAAGCCGTTCCTTCAAAAATTTGTGTTAGTATTTTTTGATGATATACTAATCTATCAGAATCATAAAGAGAATCATAGAATAAAAACCTCGCTAGTGGAACACACTTATAACTTATGCTCTTTGGGAAGACCCTACTACCACCAAAGTTAGTATAGGGTTTACTCCATTTCATCTTGTATATGGCCAAGTGGATATTCTTCCTATTGAATTGGAACTTTCTTCCTTTTGGTTGATGTTACAGACTGAAGAATTAAATTCTTCAGATGTTTCTCAAAGGATAAATACATTTCTATCCCTGGAAGAACAAATAAATTTTTCATTGGAAAATGTGAAGAGGAGGTAGCAAACAATGAATAATTATTTTAACAAAGAGGAAAAGGATGTTGAATTTAAGATTGATGACAAAGTCTTATTATGGGATTCAAACCATGCTAAGAGAGGGAGACATTCTAAATTACAAAGCTATGTATAGGTCCATTTAAAATCACTTTTATCCTCAACAAAAATTCATATCTTCTTAAGGACATATATGAACGATTGTTTTCTTACAATACCAATGGTTCCCATTTGAAACATTATGTGGAACCAACTTGACCACCAACTCAATTTTGTGTAAATATGATTTTTGTATACATATTTGTCTTACGTTTTTTTTTGTCTTTTTGGTTAATTAAGTTTTATTTTCTGTGGTTTGTTTGGCATGGTCATCAGAAATACATTCGGGAACAATTTTTCCATAATGATGTCATTCTGTACATATTTTTCATCAATGAAATAGGATTGACACAACTACTATGATGTCTTCCTTTTAATACATTGATGGAATAACTTTTCACTTTCAATACTATTGTAGTATAGTTAGTTTTGTTTTCTTCCTTGTTTCTACTATCCCTTTCTTCCCTCCATCCTGAGATTCAAGAGCATTTCAGAAGCATTCTCCTTGCAATTTTAAAAGTGTTATCAGTTGCGAACCTTTTTGGTTGTTATACATATAGGATCATTTCCCCTCATACATCTCACTTTCCATAAGTTATTTCCTGAAATCCCATCTCATTTTTTCCCTTAAACCATCATTCCCCCCCTATTGCATAACTATTTTCTTAATAGTTTCAATCACTTATACCAGTTTGTGGAGCCACACATTATGAGTTCTAAATTTGTTGAGAACATATTTCCCTGTGGAGTTACTGGTTTGTCGATTCCTAAAAAAAGCGCAACATGAGATCCCTTCCTGCAAATAAGTTGTGATGCATTTATACATACATATTATTAATACTAAATAGGTGGGACCCCTTTAGAATAGCAATAAAAGGAAATGAATTCTCTTGTTAAGATCTCCAAGCCTCACATACGATTGCATTACAAGAATAATTTCACAATTGGGAACAAAAAAACAACTTTGGTTCTAATTGCAATTTATGGATGATTCGTTTGTAATTTGATTTGAAAATAAATGTTTATGTCAATAAACATTCTTTCCCTTGCTACATCTATACTTTAACACTAAGCACAAATTGCATGCAAACTTATGTTATATTTGGACAACGGATCATCATATGGTATGAAATTTCTTTGGAAAATTATATATGTTGTGCATCATTGTGTTGGTTTTGGACTTGAATTTTGGTGTTGAAAGTTTGTATGATAAATTTTCCAAAATAGTTGACATATGTGTAAAGGGTTGATGGAAGCTAGCGTGCTTCACTGATCTAAAAAGATCTTTTAAAGACTATGGTTTAGTTTTTAAAGCATGATTTCATTAACCAATTAGGATTTGAAGAAAGAGGAAGAATTAATGATGTAACATGGAAGATATAATAATATATATAGATCTCGAAATAAGAAAAAATAATCAGCAAACCATAACAACAAAATTGTTAATGGAGTTCGACAATATCACCTACGTCTTCAGGCCTTTGTCTTAGTGGGTGAGGCATTCTTATTTCTCTTCAAATATTCAAAAGTACATTATAAAAGTGTCAAATGGATTACAACCTGGTATAGTTGTGTTCTTATAGATATCAAGAACCCAGCACAACTGATGGCACTGAAAATTGTTGAGTGAAGCTCCCGAAAATGGACTGTAAATTTTCTTTCCTCAATGGCTTCCTTGCATAAAAATGACTTTGGCATCACAATTCTATAGCATTTATCTTGTTCTGAACTTGTTTGGACTGTAAAAAACCTCTGTCTTATATAGATTCTTATTTGGGGTTTGAAATCCAACTTCCCCCAACTTTCTAGCCTCAGATTGGCCTCAAATCCCCTCTAGAGGGCCAAAAATCCTAAAAAATCACTAAAAATCAGCTAAAATCCACTAAACTAAGGTCAAAACAAAAAAATTGGCAAAAAATATGCTTAAGCCCCCAGTTAGGGCATGCGCCCCCCTTATGTGGTCATATGAGGGCCATGTGGCCTAGCACTAAGGGGCACACCTCCCTTAGTTAGAAAAGGTGCTTAAGTTTAAATTTCTGAAAAGTGGGTTTTTTTTCTAAAGTACTAATTCACCCTTTGTGGTTAGCTCATTGTAATTAAGTCATTTGAAGAGGAAGGTCATGGGATTGAATCCCATGGAGTCCAACAATATAAATTTGACCTTTTTAATTCCTTGACCATGGTGACATGTGACACCCTTGGATTGGGCCATGTGTCAACCCATGGTTGGCCAATCTTTTCCACATGGAGTATCAAAACTTTAACACTTGTCATCATGAACCCTTTCCACTTGTCATGAACTAGTGATACCACATTTCATCACCTAATGGTTACCACTTGTCAAATTTAGAAGTTGCCACGTGTCCCTTGACCAATTGACTTTTTACTTGTTTGATCCAAACTTCATATTGTGATAAATTTTGCATACAGACTTAGTTTTTAGATCTGTTTGTGCCACCAGAAAGATTGCGATGACAACTTCACGATCAGGTTGTTTTATTGAACATTTGATAACTTTTATTTTTTAGCCTTTCAAGATCCATTTGGATCACACCTCCCCACTAAGACCTTTTAGTCCTCCAAAAGGGTATTAACCAATCATCAAGTGCGAGATAGGCCACCCCACTTATTCTTTGTCTTTAAACTCTGTCTTGTGCACCTGTCTCATCAATATCAATTGAAAAACAACCATGAAAATTGACATCATATTATTAGCCACTTGTACTCTTTAACATCTTACTGAAGCCACTACCATCCATGTTGAAAACATTAGCAGTGATAACATCAGAAATATGACTACAAATGAGCTAATATGTTTGTAGTACTTGCATGACATCAGATTATACTGAAGAAAAGTATGATTGAACTTCCATTATACGGCCATATCATGTTCATTCTTAAGATAAATTTCTTTATTTGGCACAATTATAGGTGTGTTGCTTGCATAAGTTGCCTTCCTTAATTGTTCCATTGTTTGAAGAGATTGATTTTCTTTTAAGTGACGATCATCTACAACATATTCATTGCCTTATTTGATTAAGTGATATTGATTATGTTCCCTGTAGAAGATTTCTTTTTTATCATACAAATAAAGAATGTCTAAGACCATTCCACATTCATTGAGTGGCACCACATCACATGTTACCTCATTCACAAATTTTGATGAAATTTCAAACTTTAAAATGCATTTCTTTGTTATGTGCAATTTATGATTGTTTTTTATCCATTTAAGTGAGTAACGTTTATGATGTATTAGAGTGTTTAATCCCAATTTTTTAAACACTTCCTCTGAAATCAAGTTAGATTGAGATCCACTATCTATCAATTTTTCGACCTTAGTATGTCTCATTATGACCCTTATGTGAAAACATTTACTTCTAGAATCGTATCCATCACCAATTTTACTTGTCAAACCAACTGTTGTGATTTTAAACTCATCACCTGAATCTAATCCCAAGTATGTTGGTTGTGTCGTTGTTGCAGTTGTTTGCCTCCCTTTCATTTATTTGAACCATTTCAGTCTCTTCTCGAAATGCAATTTCCAGCAATGGTCATCATCATGCCCTTCTTTCTTGCAATTCTTGGAAGAGAGCTTCTCTTCCCTTCTTTTCATTGAATTAGATTTCTTCCCATTCCCCTTCTTTTTGTCCTCTTTTCTTAAGATGATTCCCATGATATACAAACTCATGTTTTCCCTGCCTCAATGTATGTTGCTTGAACATAAACCTCATCAAGATTAGTAGGTACAAACATAAATATAGTGTTACAAACGTGTGTAGGTAAACCTCCTATATACTTCGTAAGAGTTTCTTGGGTATGTAATGGAATGTCTAACATTAATTCCATCTTATGAAATTCATCTGTGTATTCTTGAACTGTTTATCCCTTTCTTAGTTTAAGAAATTGCCATTCAATTAAAGCCTTCTCTTTATAACCCAAAGGACAAATTTTTTTTCTAAGTGCAGAAACAAAAACTTGCCATGATGGAAATAAATTACCCACTTGTTGCGTGCCATTTTGAAACTTGCTTTTCCACCAGATGAGTGTTATTCCTGCAAGATGAAGCGATGCTAATTTGATTTGAGTTTCCTCATCCTTGATTTGTTGCACACTGCAATAAACCTCCATCTATCTGACCCATTTATCAAGCCTCTCTGCGTTGACTTCACCATCATACATGGGTAATTCAAACTTTACATAAAGATTAAGTAAAAGCATATCATGTTTATGTTTATGGGAAAGTTTTCATGCCATGGATTTGGAACTTGTACTTGAAGAAGAAGACGTTGATGGAGAAGAAGGAGGCGAGGGAGGATTTTTAGGAGGATCCTCTCCTTATTCACTTTTGGCCTTTGAATATTCACCTAGAATGAGCCTCTGCCACTCCAAGTAATCATCATATAAAACCTTTACCGTCTCCGACATGGAAAAGAAGGTCTTTTGAAACTCTATCTCATTATGAGAAAGTCCCTCTTCCTATGCCATCTTCTCACTTTGAGAAGTCCTCTTTCTCGATCCAATCTCAAGATTCTCTTCGACAAGATTACCTTCACCATGATTTAGATTTTCCCTGGTAATCATGCAAACTAAAAAACCAACCGTCAACCTGCTTTGATACCACTTGATCTGAAAAGATCATTCAAAGACTATGGTTAAGTTTTTAAGGCATGAGCTCATTAACAAATTAGGAATTAAATAAAGAGGAATAATTGATGATGTAACATGGAAGCCATAACAACATATACAGATATGTAAATAAGCACAAAGAATAGAAAAACCATAACAACAAAATTGTTAACAGAGTTCGGCAATATCCCCTACATCTCCGGGCCTTTGTCTCAGTGGGTGAGGCTTTCTTATTTATCTTCAAATCTTCAAAAGTACATTGAAAAAGTGTCAAATGGATTAGAAAATGGTCTTTCTATGTTATTCTATACCTCAATAACCCAACACAACCGACGACACTGAAAACGGTTGAGAGAATCTCCTGGAAATGGCCTGCAACGTTCCTCTCCTCAATGGCTTACTTGCATAAAACTGACTTTGGCATCACAATTCTACATCATTTCTCTTGTTATGAACTTGTTTGGACTGTCAAAAACCTATGGTTTATATAGATTCTTAGTTGGGGGTCAAAATCCAACTCCCCCCCCAACTTTCTGGCCTCAGATTGGACTTAGATCCCTTTCAGAGGGCCAAAAATCCTCAAAAATCACTAAAAATCAGCTAAAATCCACTAAAATAAGGTCAAAACCCAAAATTTGGCAAACAATATGATTAAGCCCACAGTTAGGGCACGCTCGCCCCTTCTGTGGTCATATGAGGTCCATGTGGCCTAGTGCTAAGGGACACACATCCCTTAGCTGGAAAAGGTGCTTAAGTTTAAATTTTTGAAAAGTGGGTTTTTTTTTCTAGAGTACTAATTTGCCCTTTGTGGTTAGCACATTGTACTTAATTCATTTGAAAATGCAGGTCAAGGGATCGAATCCCATGGAGTCCAAAAATATAAATTTGACCTTTTTAAGGCCTTGACTATGGTGACATGTGGCACCCTTGGATTGGACCATGTATCAACCCATTATTGGCCAATATTTTTCCATATGGACTATCAAAACTTTCACACTTGTCATCATGAACCTTTGCCACTTGTCATGACCTATTGATACAACATGTCATCACCTAAGGGTTTCCACTTGTCGAATTTAGAAGCTTCCACATGTCCCTTGATCAATTGCCTTTTTACTTGTTTGACCGAAACTTCATATTGCGATAACGTTTGCATATAGACTATGTTTTTCAATCCATTTGTGCCATCGAAAAGCTTGCGATGAGCACTTCGCAATCATGTTTTTTCCTTAAACATTTGAGAAATTTTATTTTTGAGCCTTTCAAGATCAATTTGGATCATTCACCATGTTGTGGTTGATGACATTTAATAATGGGAGATGGGAAGTGACGTGCATTTATTGCACGTCATTCTTACCCTATCTCTCGAGGATGACTCCTTTACTATTTTTTTGGTATTTGTTGTGGGCTCTCTGGTAAATAGAAATTCCACCATTTTTGGCCCTTGAGAAAAAGGAGTTGCGTTTTGTAGTTTCCTTAGCATTACTCTTACAGGTATGAAACTTTTATCTTTTCATTCACTGAATTTAAACTCTTCTCGAGTCAAAATCTTTTTGTTGGCTCTAGAAGTTTGCATGCAAAATGTATTTTCTCTCCAAAGTTTACATCATTTCTTTTAAAATGCTCTGGTTGTGCGAAATTGCATTTCGTTTTGGGTTTTCCTTGTTTTTCCTTTTGGGAATTTTCACAACTCGAACCAAAAATATAGCTCAACTCCATGTTTAGGTTAGGGTATGAATTGTGTTGCACCTGAAGAAAACATGGTATTTATGTTGTTGTACAAAGTCTATGGTGTATTGTTTTCATTATGGTTGTGGAAAATGCAATTTGATCGTATTTCCTTTCCTGTTGGCATACGATTGATTTGAACCCAAATTATTGTTCGATGTTCTACTTTTGTTGGATTACATGGTTTGGTTATGTTTGGAACAAACATTGGCAATTGTACTGTTGGGAAAGGTTTTTACATCAATTAAGTTTTTTTTCGCTCAGATTCTATGATTATTTTTTAAAAGTATTCTCTTTCTCTGTAAAAGAAAATGTCAATGAAGGTTTCACATATTACCCTATCCTGACCTAGACCTTGAAAGAATTGTAGTCCTCTTCATTTGATGAGTTATGAGGACCTGTGTGTTGTAAATGTCATCCCCTTGGAAGTTTCCCATGAAACTAATTTATGGGAAGGAATTTTTATTGCATTGCTTATGGGATGCACTGCAAACCTCACACCTATTTTGTTTCGTTCCAAGCCTTGTTTCCCATTAAATTTGAACATGTAAAAATTTTGAAGTCTTGTTTCTTTCCACAATAGCCATAACATTGATTTGAAAACACAAAATTGAGGTCTCATTTTGTTAATTATCCATGAGGAATTCGGGTGACTTCTAGAGTTAATATAAGTTGTTGATTATTAAAATCACACTAGGGTTTTCAAGCCACTTTGGTTTTACTATTAATGATTTTAGGTTATAGCGAAAATTTTGATGCACTGTTGAAAGGTCCTTATGATTCATTTCAGTATTTCATGACAATTTAAAATATTTTAGTTATGATTATTGCCAAGCCAAAATTCTTTGTTGATGGTCTCCTATAGATCATTTTACCATTTTAAAAGAACATCTATGGTTTTGAAAAGAGAAGGAATATTGCAAAAGTTGGTAGTTTTGGAATTTTCCTCGAATTGATATTAAATAGTTTAAAGGTTGTAGTTCATGGATGCTAGTGATAAAGTGTTATAAAAGAAATGGTAGTGGCTCAAATAATATTTGGTTGAGGGGATTATTTCTTTCTAAATTGTCTTGGTGAATAGTGGTAAAATGTTTCGAGTAAAGAATATTATTTTGAACAATAGAATTGAGGAATGATATTTTATTTAATAGAATAGTAACCATCTTACTCCCATTCATGAAATCACTTTTCATTCATTATATTCCCATCATTCTCCCAATACCAGTTAACTTACTTCCATGTTCTATTATTATAAATTCATTCAAAATATTTGGATGATGATTTGAGTGAAGGTTTCAATATGAATGCATTGTTTTATAAGGGAAGGGCTTTCCATTTTTCTTGAATATTATCCATTTGTTCATTCCCATCATGATATAATTTTTCATTCATTACAAAGCCCCCCATATTCCCAATAACCCTGCAACTCCCTGTTCATTTACAATTAATTATTAAATTCAATATTTGTTGGATTATATCAGTGGATGGATTGCATATGTTTTTGCTGTGAATAATAGATCCAACATCTTGATTTTATTTAGGTAGAGTATTAGTGAATGGATTGATAAACATTTTCGTATTCTGAATAAAATATTGCTTCATGTTGCATTTTTTTAACAAGGGAAACAATGGCATAGGTGCAAACAGAGGTAGAGGAAACAATTGGAAAGGAGGCCATAGAAGGCCATGATTCTCAATACATTTTGATGCTGATCCGCAAGAACTAAATCAACTTTTTCAAGGTGGGTTATTCAACCTAGTTGGCCAAGGGATTCTCCAACCCTAAACTAAGAGGCCTCATTTCCAACCACATAAAAATTTCTCTAGTATTCATGTTCCCCCTCATGTTTCTATGCATCCAGAACCACCTGCCAATGATGGTTGGCAAGAGATCATCCATCAACCTGTTGCACATCACAATGGTTGGCCTAAAATATCATTCTCATTTCCTCCTCCTCCACCTCCATTCAATCCAAATTCCCAAGATGATTTCATTTCTTTTCTA
>JASDQU010711510.1:27686-40554 GCA_032191745.1 Picea mariana
ATTTTATTCAGAATACGAAAATGTTTATCAATCCATTCACTAATACTCTACCTAAATAAAATCAAGATGTTGGATCTATTATTCACAGCAAAAACATATGCAATCCATCCATTGATATAATCCAACAAATATTGAATTTAATAATTAATTGTAAATGAACAGGGAGTTGCAGGGTTATTGGGAAGATGGGGGGCTTTGTAATGAATGAAAAATTATATCATGACGAGAATGAACAAATGGATAGTATTCAAGAAAAATGGAAAGCCCTTCCCTTATAAAACAATGCATTCATATTGAAACCTTCACTCAAATCATCATCCAAATATTTTGAATGAATTTATAATAATAGAACATGGAAGTGAGTTAACTGGTATTGGGAGAATGATGGGAATATAATGAATGAAAAGTGATTTCATGAATAGGAGTAAGATGGTTACTATTCTATTAAATAAAATATCATTCATCAATTCTATAGTTCAAAATAATATTCTTTGTTGGAAACATTTTACCACTATTAACCAAGCCAATTTAGAAAGAAATAATCCCCTCAACCAAATATTATTTGACCCACTACCATTTCTTTTATAACACTTCATCACTAGCATCCATGAACTACAACCTTTAAACTATTTAATATCAATTCGAGGAAAATTCCAAAACTACCAACTTTTGCAATATTCCTTCTCTTTTCAAAACCATAGATGTTCTTTTAAAATGGTAAAATGATCTATAGGAGACCATCAACAAAGAATTTTGGCTTGGCAATAATCATAACTAAAATATTTTAAATTGTCATGAAATACTAAAATGAATCACAAGGACCTTTTAACGGTGCATCAAAATTTTCGCTATAACCTAAAATCATTAATAGTGAAACCAAAGTGGCTTGAAAACCCTAGTGTGAGTTTAAGAATCAACAACTTATATTAACTCTAGAAGTCACCCGAATTCCTCATGGATAATTAACACAATGAGACCTCGATTTTGTGTTTTCAAATCAATGTTATGGCTATTGGGGAAAGAAACAAGGCTTCAAAATTTTTACATGTTCAAATTCAATGGGAAACAAGGCCTGGAACGAAACAAAATAGGTGTGAGGTTTGCAGTGCATCCCATAAGCAATGCAATAAAAATTCCTTCCCATAAATTAGTTTCATGGGAAACTTCCAAGGGGATAACATTTACAACACACAGGTCCTCATAACTCATCAAATGAAGAGGACTACAATTCTTTCAAGGTCTGGGTCAGGCTAGGGTAATATATGAAACCTTCATTGACATTTTCTTTTACAGAGAAAAAGAATACTTTTAAAAAATAATCATAGAATTTGAGCGGAAAAAAACTTAATTGATGTAAAAACCTTTCCCAACAGTACAATTTCCATTGCTTGTTCCAAATGTAACCAAACCATGTAATCCAACAAGAGTAGAACATTGAACAATAATTTGGGTTCAGATCAATTTTATGCCAACAGGAAAGGAAATACGATCAAATTGCATTTTCCATAGCCATAATGAAAACAATACATCATAGACTTTGTACAACAACATAAATACCATGTTTTCTTCAGGGGCATCAAAATTCATACCCTAACCCAAACATGGAGTTGAGCTATATTTTTGGTTCAAGTTGTGCAAATGCCCAAAAGGAAAAATAAGGAAAACCCAAAACAAAATGCAATTTCGCACAACTAGAGTGTTTTAAAAGAAATGATGTAAACTTTGGAGAGAAAATACATTTTGCATGCAAACTTCTAGAGCCAAAAAAACGATTTTAACTCGAGCAGAGTTTAAATTTAATGAATGAAGAGATAAAAGTTTCATACCTATAAGATTAATGCTAAGGAAACTACAAAACGCAACTCCTTTTTCTCAAGGGCCAAAAATGGTGGAATTTCTATTTACCAGAGAGCCCACAACAAATAACAAAAAAATAATAGAGGCATCCTCGAGAGATAGGGTAAGAATGACGTGAAATAAATGCGTGTCACTTCCCATCTCCCATTATTGAATGTCATCAACCACAACATAGTGAATGATCCAAATGGATATTGAAAGGCTCAAAAATAAAAGTTCTCAAATGTTCAAGAAAAAAACATGATCGCGAAGTGCTCATCGCAACCTTTTCGATGGCACAAATGGATCGAAAAACAGAGTCTATATGCAAATGTTATCGCAATATGAAGTTTCGGTCAAACAAGTAAAAAGTCAATTGATCAAGGGACACGTGGAAGCTTCTAAATTCGACAAGTGGAAACCATTAGGTGATGACATGTGGTATCACTAGGTCATGACAAGTGGCAAGGGTTCATGATGACAATGTGAAAGTTTTGATAGTCCATATGGTAAAATATTGGCCAACCATGGGTTGATACATGGTCAAATCCAAGGGTGCCACATGTCACCATAGTCAAGGCCTTAAAAAGTTAAAATTTATATTTTTGGACTCCATGGGATTCGATCCCTTGACCTACATGTTCAAATGACTTAAGTACAATGTGCTAACCACAAAGGGCGAGTTGGTACCTTAGAACAAAAACCCACTTTTCAGAAATTTAAACTTAAGCACCTTTTCCAGCTAAGGGATGTGTGTCCCTTAGCACTAGGCCACATGGACCTCATATGACCATAGAAGAGGCGAGCACACCCTAACTGTGGGATTAAGCATATTGTTTGCCAAATTTTGGGTTTTGACCTTATTTTAGTGGATTTTAGCTGATTTTTAGTGATTTTTTAGGAGTTTTGGCCCTCTGAAAGGGATCTGAGGCCAGAAAGTTGGGGGGAAGTTGGATTTCGACCCCCAACTAATAAGCTATATAAACCACAGGTTTTTGACAGTCCAAACAAGTTCAAAACAAGAGAAATAATGTAGAATTGTGATGCCAAAGTCATTTTTATGCAAGTAAGCTATTGAGGAGAGGAATATTGAGGGCCATTTCTGGGAGATTCTCTCAACCATTTTCAGTTTCGTCGGTTGTGTTGGGTTATTGAGGTATAGAAGAACACAGAAAGACCATTTTCTAATCCATTTGACACTTTTCTGATGTACTTTTGAATATTTGAAGATAAATAAGAAAGCCTCGACCACTGAGACAAAGGCCCGGAGACGTAGGGGATATTGCCGAACTTCGTTAACAATTTTGTTGTTATGGTTTTTTTATTATTTGTGCTTATTTACATATCTGTATATATTATTATGGCTTCCATGTTACATCATCAATTTTTCTCTTTCTTCAATTCCTAATTTGTTAATGAACTCATTCTTTAAAAACTTAACCATAGCCTTTAAATGATCTTTTTGGATCAAGTGGTATCAAAGCAGGTTGACGGTTGGTTTTTTAGTTTGCATGATTACCAAGGAAAATATGAATCGTGGTGAAGGTGATCTTGTCGAAGAGAATCTTGAGATTGGATCGAGAAAGAGGAATTCTCAAAGTGAGAAGATGGAATAGGAAGAGGGACTTTCTCATAATGAGATAGGGTTTCAAAAGACCTTCTTTGCCATGTCAGAGATGGTAAAGTTTTTATATGATGATTACTTGGAGAAGAAGAGGCTTATTCTAGGTGAATATTCAAAGTCAAAAAGTGAATAAGGAGAGGATCCTCCTAAAAATCCTCCTTCACCTCCTTCTTCTCCATCAACTTCTTCTTCTTCAAGTACAAGTTCCAAATCCACCGCATGAAAACATTCCCATAAACATAAACATGATATGCCTTTACTTAATCTTTATGTAATGTTGAATTACCCATGTATGATGGTGAAGTCAACGCAGAGAGGCTTGATAAATGGGTCAGACATATGGAAGTTTATTGCAGTGTGCAACAAATCAAGGATGAGGAAACTCAAATCAAATTGGCATCACTTCGTCTTGCAGGAATAACACTCATCTGGTGGCAAAGAAAGTTTCAAAATGGCACGCAGCAAGTGGGTAATTTATTTCCATCATGGCAAGTTTTTGTTTCTGCACTTAGAAAACAATTTTATCCTTTGGGTTATAAAGAGAAGGCTTTAATTGAATGACAAGTTCTTAAGCTAAGAAAGGGACAAACAGTTCAAGAATACACAGATGAATTTTGTAAGATGGAATTAATGTTAGACATTCCATTACATACCCAAGAAACTCTTATGAAGTATATAGGAGGTTTACCTCCACACGTTTGTAACATTGTATTTATGTTTGTACCTACTAATCTTGATGAGGTTTCTGTTCAAGCAACATACATTGAGGCAGGGAAAACATGAGTTTCTATATCAGGGGAATCATCTTAAGAAAAGAGGACAAAAGGAAGGGGAATGGGAAGAAAGCTAATTCAGTGAAAAGAAGGGAAGAGAAGCTCTCTTCCAAGAATTTCCAGAAAGAAGGGCATGATGATGACCATTACTGGAAATTGCATCCCAAGAAGAGACTGAAATGGTTCAAATAAATGAAAGGGAGGCAAACAACTGCAACAATGACACAACCAATGGACTTGGGATTAGATTTGGGTGATGAGTTTAAAATCAAAACAGTTGGTTTGACAAGTAAAATTGGTGATGGATATGATTCTAGAAGTAAATGTTTTCACATAAGGGTCATAATGAGGCATACTAAGGTCGAAAAATTGATAGATAGTGGATCTCAATCTAACTTGATTTCAGAGGAAGTGTTTAAACAATTGGGATTAAACACTATGATACATCATAAAAGCTACTCACTTAAATAGATAAAAAACAATCATAAATTGTACATAACAAAGCAATGCACTTTAAAGTTTGCAATTTCATCAAAATTTGTGGATGAGGTAACATGTGATGTGGTGCCACTCAATGAATGTGGAATGGTCTTAGACATTCCTTATTTGTATGATCAAAATAAAATCTTCTACAGGGAACATAATCAATATCACTTAATCAAATAAGGCAATGAATATGTTGTACATGATCATCACTTAAAAGAAAATCAATCTCTTCAAACAATGGAACAATTAAGGAAGGCAACTTATGCAAGCAACACACCTATAATTGTGCCAAATAAAGCAATTTATCTTAAGAATGAACATGATATGGTTATGGAATGGAAGTTCAATCATACTTTGCTTCAGTATAATCTAATGTCATGCAATTACTACAAACATATTAGCTCATTTGCAGTCATATTTCTGATGTTATGGTTGCTAATGTTTTCAACATGGATGGTAGTGGCTTCAGTAAGATGTTAAAGAGTACAAGTGGCTAACAATATGATGTCAGTTTTCATGGTTTTTTTTCAATTGATATTGATGAGACAGGTGCACAAGACAGAGTTTAAAGACAAAGAATAAGTGGGGTGGCATATCCCGCACTTGATGACTGGTTAATACCCTTTTGGAGGACCAAAAGGTCTTAGTGGGGAGGTGTGATCCAAATGGATCTTGAAAGGCTCAAAAATAAAAGTTATCAAATGTTCAATAAAACAACCTGATCGTGAAGTTGTCATCACAATATTTCTGGTGGCACAAGCGGATCTAAAAACTAAGTCCATATGCAAAAGTTATCACAATATGAAGTTTGGATCAAACAGGTAAAAAGTCAATTGGTCAAGGGACACATGGCAACTTCTAAATTTGACAAGTGGAAACCATTAGGTGATGAAATGTGGTATCACTAGGTCATGACAAGTGGCAAGGGTTCGTGATGACAAGTTTCAAAGTTTTGATAGTCCATGTGGCAAAGATTGGCCAACCATGGGTTGACACATGGCCCAATCCAAGGGTGTCACATGTCACCATGGTCAAGTTATTAGAAAGGTCAAATTTATATTTTTGGAATCAATGGGATTCAATTCCATGACCTTCCTCTTCAAATGACTTAATTACAATGAGCTAACCACAAAGGGCGAATTAGTACTTTAGAAAAAAAACCCACTTTTCAGAAATTTAAACTTAAGCACCTTTTCCAACTAAGGGAGGTGTGCCCCTTAGCACTAGGCCACATGGCCCTCATATGACCACATAAGGGGGGCGCATGCCCTGAATGGGGGCTTAAGCATATTTGTTGCCAAATTTTGGGTTTTGACCTTATTTTAGTGGATTTTAGCTGATTTTTAGTGATTTTTTAGGATTTTTGGCCCTCTGGAGGGGATTTGAGGCCAATCCGAGGCTAGAAAGTTGGGGGAAGTTGGATTTCAAAACCCAAATAAGAATATATATAAGACAAAGTTTTTTTACAGTCCAAACAAGTTCAAAACAAGATAAATGCTATAGAATTGTGATGCCAATGTCATTTTTATGCAAGGAAGCCATTGAGGAAAGGAAATTTGCAGTCCATTTCTGGGAGCTTCACTCAACCACTTTCAGTGCCATCGGTTGTGTTGGGTTATTGAGATATAGAAGAACACAACTATACCAGTTTGTAATCCATTTGACACTTTTCTAATGTACTTTTGAATATTTGAAGAGAAATAAGAAAGCCTCACCCACTGAGACAAAGGCCTGAAGACGTAGGTGATATTGCCGAACTCCGTTAACAATTTTGTTCTTATGGTTTGCTGATTATCTTTGCTTATTTCGAGATTTGTATATATTATTATATCTTCCATGTTACATCATTAATTTTTCCTCTTTCTTCAATTGCTAATTGGTTAATGAACTCATGCTTTAAAAACTTAACCATAGTCTTTAAAAGATCTTTTCAGATCAGTGAAGCACACTAGCTTCCATCAACCCTTTACACATATGTCAACTATTTTGGAAAATTTATTATACAAACTTTCAATACCAAAATTCAAGTCGAAAACCAACATAATGATGCACAACATATATAATTTTCCAAAGAAATTCCATACCATATGATGATCCGTTGTCCAAATATAACATAGGTTTGCATGCAATTTGTGCTTAGTGTTAAAGTATAGATGTAGCAAGGGAAAGAATGTTTAATGACATAAACATTTATTTTCAAATCAAATTACAAACGAATCATCCATAAATTGCAATTAGAACTAGAGTTGTTCTTTTGTTCCCAATTGTGAAATTATTCTTGTAATGCAATCGTATGTGAGGCTTGGAGATATTAACAAGAGGATTAATTTTCTTTTATTACTATTCTAAAGGGGTTCCACCTATTTAGTATTAATAATATGTATGTATAAATGCATCGCAACTTATTTGCAGGAAGGGATCTCATGTTGCGCTTTTTATAGGAATCAACAAACTGGTGACTCCACAGGGAAATCTGTTCTCAACAGAATTAGAACTCATAATGTTTAGCTCCACAGACTGGTATAAATGATTGAAACTGTTAAGAAAATAGTTATGCAATAGGGGGGAAATGATGGTTTAAGGGAAAAAATGAGATGGGATTTCAGGAAATAACTTATGGAAAGTGAGATGTATGAGGGGAAACAAACCTATATGTATAACAACCAATAAGGTTCACAACTGATAACACTTTTAAAATTGCAAGGAGAATGCTTCTAAAATGATCTTGAATCTTAGGATGGAGGGAAGAAAGGGATAGTAGAAACAAGGAAGAAAACAAAACCAACTATACTACAATAGTATTGAAAGTGAAAAGTTATTCCATCAATGTATTAAAAGGAAGACATCATAGTAGTTGTGTCTATCCTGTTTCATTGATGAAAAATATGTACAAAAACAAACCACAGAAAATAAAACTTAATAAACCAAAAAGACAAAAACAAACGTAAGACAAATATATATACAAAAATCATATTTACGCAAAATTGAGTTTGTGGTCAAGTTGGTTCCACATAATGTTTCAAATGGGAACCATTGGTACTGTAAGAAAACAATTGTTCATATATGTCCTTAAGAAGATATGAATTTTTGTTGAGGATAAAAGTGATTTTAAATGGACCTATACATAACTTTTGTAATTTAGAATGTCTCCCTCTCTTAGCATGGTCTGAATCCCATAATAAGACTTTGTCATCAATCTTAAATTCAACATCCTTTTTCTGTTTGTTAAAATAATTATTCATTGTTTGCTACCTCCTCTTCACATTTTCCAATGAAAAATTTATTTGTTCTTCCAGGGATAGAAATGTATTTATCCTTTGAGAAACATCTGAATAATTTAATTCTTCAGTCTGTAACATAAGCCACAAGGAAGAAAGTTCCAATTCAATAGGAAGAATAGCCACTTGGCCATATACAAGATGAAATGGAGTAAATCCTATACTGACTTTGGTGGTAGTAGGGTCTGCCCAAAGAGCATAAGTTATAAGTGTGTTCCACTGGTGAGGTTTTTATTCTATGATTCTCTTTATAATTCTGATAGATTAGTATATCATCAAAAAATACTAACACAAATTTTTGAAGGAAGGGCTTGAAAATGGAATTCATCAACCCTTGAAATGTGGAAGGTGCCTTTGTAAGGCCAAAAGGCATGACCAAAAATTCATAATGGAATGAACGAAGATCCACATTTGTGAAATATATTGCTCCATGTAGTTCATCTAAAAATTCATCAATGACGGGAATGGGAAACTTATCTTTAATAGTAATCTTGTTGAGATATCTATAATTTGGACACATACGCCATGAGCCATATTTCTTGAGTACCATTACCACCGGTGCAGAGTAAGAACTTTGGGTAGGTCCAATAATGCCAGCTTCTAACATTTCTTCAACCATACGCTCAATTTCACTCTTCTAGGCATAAGGGTATCTATAAGGCCTGATGTTAGAAGGAACATTCCCAAGAATTAGGTGAATAGCATGATCATGATTTCAAGTGGGTGGAAGACCTTTGGGAATATCTTCAAATACTTTGGAATTCTTAACAATGATCCCTTGTATATCTAGAGGAATAGATGGCTTAGATGTTTGAACATCTAGTGAGCATAGTTGTGAAATTACACCCTGATGCCCTGTTTTCAATAATTTTTCCATGCCATTAGAACTTATCACCTTATTGGGTTTCCCTGTGATACCCCTTAACTCAATTTATTTTCCTTCAAATGAAAATTTCATGAAAATTTCTTGAAAATTAAAAGCCATTGTTCCTAATGATTGTAACCATTGGATTCCTAGTACAATATCAACACCACCCATGTGTATAACAATCATTGAACTATTCATTACATATTCCCCCATAGTAAGATTGATCTTATTTCATTTTCTTGAGAAATTGATAGTTCCTCCATCTGCAATCATTACTTGAAACTCTGGCGCTGGATATACAAAGAAATTGAGATCTTTGGCTTATTTATAGTGAATGAAATTATGACTACTACCATAATCAATTAGTACTATTACCTTTTTCTTTTTGATATATCCTTCGATCTTGAGGGTTTGAGGAGTGCTAATTCCTGCCAATGCATTACATGATACCGTGGGAGTCAACTCTTCAAAA
This sequence comes from Picea mariana, assembly GCA_032191745.1. NCBI lineage: Eukaryota > Viridiplantae > Streptophyta > Pinopsida > Pinales > Pinaceae > Picea > Picea mariana. The sequence goes on from JASDQU010711510.1 coordinate 37,024, forward strand.
TAAATCGCTTCTATGTTTTTATCTTGAGATGATTATTGTTCTTGTTCTTGTTCTTCTTCCTCTTAACAATCTATGTATAATAATTTATTTTCACGACACTTATGTTCCTTACTGTACTTGTTGTCACAATTAAAGCATAAATTGTTTTCTTTGCTTTCCTCCAATTGTTGAGGTTTCAACCCTGTAGATTGAGCTGTTTTAGAAGATGGAACATTATTCTCTCGATAGATGTTAGGAGTGGTCCTTCTAGTAGCCATATCCATTTTTTTACTTTCAACATTTCTTGCCACCCTGAATGCATTCTCCAATGATTTGGGTTCCCAAAGGCAAACCTCATGTTGAATTTTATCCTTTAAAGTTCCTATGAATACATCAATCAGATGCTCATCTAGAATATCTGTTACCTTTATATTCAATCTTTGGAAGTTCTCAATGTGCTCTGCAACTGAACCCTTTTGCTTGAGGTTTATCAATTGACCAAAGAAGGTATTTCTCTTTGTATCCTGATACTATGCTATAATTTGTTCTGTGAACATTGTCCAAGTGATGAGTGATTTGCAAGAACAAAGCCATCGATACCACACAAATTGATTGGGTTCTAAATATAAAGAAGAAATTTGTACCTTTTGTGTATGTAGCACATCATGTATATCAAATAACTGCTCCATCTGAAGTATCCATGTGATTTCATCCTTGCCATCAAACTTCCTCATATTGATCTTAGGAAAGTGGTTGGTTTTCAACCCAAAGTTGGAGTTTCTCCATTCTTGATTCATCTTCCTTTTTTCCTCATCTTGAATTTCATGGGATACATTTTCACTTTCAGGTGTCCTTTCTATTAGAAAATTTTTCAATCCTTCCATGATCTCCCTTTTTATATCCTCCATCTTAGTATCCATTATTTCCTCCAACTTAGATTAAGTTGAATCCATCATCCCTTGTAGTTCATATTTTGTTATTGTATTATTTTGTAAATCATTTATGTCTTTTCGCATTTCTTCACCTTCATCAAGAGTCCAAGTAGGATTGTTTGGAGGCTTAATTGGCGTAGAAGTTACCCTTTTTGGTGGCATGTTGGCCAAGTATCACTTTTAAACCTTGATTTCGAGGTGGTTCTACTAGATGATATTTATTTTGTTGTATCTCACAAATTTCGGCCCTTCTGAGTTTGAAAAAATATTTTTGTAGCTCTCTTATACGTATTCTCTGCAATGCCACAAGTATGATCAAAATTGGATGTGCCAAGTGGAAGTTATGGTAACTTCCCCACACCTTGCTGAATTTTGTCCCTTATAGGAGAGTGTACTTGTAAAGCATTCCAATATCACAATGTATGATATTTGAATATGAAAATTGTACCAAAATATGACAGAGGTTCCACTATCCAATGCAACTGGTATCACTTAATTTGGATACTCCCTAAAGAAGATATCATTGTTTTACCTGGAAGACATGTTTGAGACTAGTTAATAAGACTAGTCAGATACCCTATCTTACACAGGGTGTATCTAAAACAGTTCGATGAACAAGAAGTTGAAATTTTTATCACAGATACTTTGATAAAGTCTATGAATAATCTCCAGATTACAGTGTCTGAAATTGTACAGAAAAAAAATTATAGAGAAAATTTTGTGATGACTAAATTCAGGATGATTCCAGAATCCTATCTTACACAGGCTATATCTTTGAAAGTATAAGGCCTCATGAGCTGAAATTGTAACCCCTCGTACCTTGATCCATATGATAAATGTTGTCCAAGGGTTTCTTTCTTAAATTTTGTAGAAAACAAGTTATTTTTAAAATCCCAAGGTGTCTCATATGTAGCAACGAAACCCCAAGACCTTGAGGTTTGATACCAAATGTTAGGAACCAAATACCAAGATAGCATAGAAAAACCTAAGAATAAGTACTCAATGCCTTGAAAAAGATATAATTTCAGATAATAATCCTCTTTGAGGGGGAAACCTCCTTATACACCACATAGATTTCCAAATACAAGATGATTCCAAATGAAAAGGTCTCCTTGGTATATATAGGAGACTAGGAGGTACAATTACAACTAATGGACTCAAGTCAACATAAATAATATAACATTACTAATGCAATATTCTGTAATTAAGGGGTAATGTGCCACTATTTAAGGCTTAAAACCAAACCTTTAGCTAAATCCAGATTCATCAAGATCTACACTTTTATTAGGCTTCAGGAAACCACAATTATGGGGGGGTTTTCCAATGATATAATTTCACCTCCTGAACCTTCAATGTTGTGTGTTGATGAGGTCTGTAGGAACATCAAGCATTTATGTTTCATCACACATAGTCTAGGTTCAGCCAGTCGAGAGGTTGACCTACATATGGACACAGAAGATCAAGTAGTCAACATGACTGTTGGTCAGATCGTCAACCAACAATCGAAGATATTTGAGTGGTTGATCGACCATCCCTAAATTCAAATATGAGTTGGATGGATAGTCGTTCAGGTCTAGTATCAATTAGAATACTTACCAAAGAATATTTTGTGGGACCAACTCTAACCATCGTATGTGGACAAGATATTTCATATTCTTTTGGAATCAGTTGGATATTGAGATTATAAAAGAAGACCCCTTATGTCATTATTGATAATAAAGTGATTTGAGATTGCATATGATCATGAATATCAATATGTGAAATATGAAATGTGTTGTTCTAATCATAGTGTGTTGTGCTTAAGTGTTGTAACGATGTCTTTATACACCACCTCTCTTCTTAGAACTTTTTTGTTACTCTTCTATCTACAACACTGTGTTTTTTGTTTCATATTGAGTTCCACCCCATTCTCCAACATTGCATACATTACGAATAAGTTTTGAGAATATGAATATTAAGAAAAATATGGCTTCAAACAACAGTCTCACAGAGCCACAAATTATGATTCTCACTGGAAAAAATTACAAAGTTTGGGAAATAAAGATGAGGACATTATTACATTCTCAATATGTTTGGGATCTTGTGGTTGATGGCTATTCAAAACCAACTAATCACACAACCAAACAATATTTGACCGATGCTCAAAAGGATAAGCTTAGAGATAGAAAAAAGAAGGATGCAAAAACACTCTACTTCATCCAAAATGACTTGGATGAAAGTGTATTTCCTAATATATCAATAGAGATATTCTCAAAGACACCGTGGGACATATTATAGAATAACTATCAGGGAATTTCCAAGGTAAACAAAATCAATTTATAGAAATTACGAATGAATTATGAGAATCTGAAGATGAAGGTGTCATAGTCAGTAGACCAATACATGACCCTAGTAAATCAGTTAAGGATGAATTGTGAAGAGATTCCATATTAGAGAGTGGTATAGAAGGTTCTTAGAACATTTACTAACAAGTTCTATGTAGTGCTTATAGACATTGAAGAGTCTAAGGACTTGACACAACTACCAATAGATGAGTTCTTGGGATTCTTGTTATCCCATGAATCCAGGACGAATAGGTATGATGATTCCTTGGAAAATGCATTCAGATCTCAGGTTTTCA
>JASDQU010711512.1:28625-43255 GCA_032191745.1 Picea mariana
TTTATGTCATTGACCACTACATATAACCAACTACCACATTTTTCATTGGTCATTCAAATGGATCCACCACTCACCTTTTTTTGCACCTGTAGGCAACCCAACATTCCTACCACCAACCTACCCTAACACATCTTCCCATGACAATTGGTACTTCCACTTGAACTATACCATTGGCCACCCTTTAACCCTACACTCCTCCCTTGTACACCACACCATCCACACCTTTACTGCACCCTCATATTAGTCGATTCCATATCATACCCTAACCCCTCCCCTTGCACTTGGTCATGCCCCTTCCATGTGGAAACCACCCATTCCTTTATCACAACCTCCTTTAAAAATCCCCTACATGGCCTCCTCCACATCAACACCCATTATGATCCTCCATGTGGACTACCAAGTCACCATGCAAGGACTACCATGTCATGCCCACCATGTAGATTTCCATGTCAACACTCATCATGTGGACTGACATGTCATCTCCGTAAGATAAAAAATCATGTGAGCAGTCTTTTCCTAGTGAACATCATAGTTACCTATCCAGTCTAGGATTTCCACATGGCACTCCAGAGCCCCCCTGCAAGGATACACCTTTACAATTTGGAGGCAATTTTCAAACTCAAATAAATTCAGCATAGAGACTTGGTTTCCAAAGCCATTTTTTTAAATGTGTATTTTCCAGTCCTTTGCGTAGTGGCATAGTTGATTTTTATTTATTTTGTAGTTTAACATAGTGAAATTTTATTTTAACAAATGGGCATGGATTATCCTCATTTTTACATCTTTCCAGGGGTATATCTTCCTCATATAGACTCAGTTTGAATATCATTCTTTTAGCTATTTTTTCAAGATCTATGTAATGGTAGTCAAGTTATTTTAGTTAATTTAACCTTCTTCTTTTTCTGATTTTGAAAAATGGATACTCATGAGGTTTGGTTAAACAACAAAAACTATTACTCTTAGAAATCATATATAGAGGATCTACTCAGGATTAAAGGTTTGTATCAAATCTGATCCGGATTATTTTCAGCATGAAATGAGAGTGGAGATATAATAAATAAATGCATAGAGATATCACAGATATCCAATAATATAACATAAATGTATCAGAGATGCAACCATAAACATAGAGATACAATAATACATGATTTATATTAATGAAATAAATGTACAAAGACCGTAAAAATTTCAGAGTGAAAGACTCGCTAGAATGGTGGCATCTTATCTCTGAGAAGAGATGTGACGGCTACTCGCATTCGCAAGAAGATGATTAAAATGAGGCTCTAAAGGAATTTTTACAATAAACAGGAATGCCAAAAACCCTCGACATCCAAAAACCTAACCCTAGGAGATAAAGTGCCAAAATTCATGTGGGCCCTGTTTGGGTATTTTGGTGCATCAACTTCCCGGGGTCGTAACTTTTGCATACAATATTCGTTTTAGGTGTATGATAGCCCGTTGGAAATGTATCTTTGAAGATATTCATTTTGGGGGCTCAATCATGCCTTTGCATTTCATTGAGAAGCGTGATCCCAAAAATCCTTCATTTAGGCCATCAAAATGGCCTCAGAAGTTAAAAACTGCTAAAAATAGTAAATTGCCAAAATTTCTAGAAAACTATTTTGAGCCAATTGAAAAATGTGGGTGGCCACTGATATCCACCTGGATCAATCCTACATTCTTAGGAAGAAAGGGTCTCCATTGCATTGAGTGCTCGGGGGAGAGGGAAAAACATTTTCTAAATATGCATCTTGTCGAGCTGCTTGCCCTGCTGAAGAAGTTGCGTTGCTTAGCTTGTTGAAGGTTGTCACGAACATGTGGCTGGAAGGGTTCGACCTTTATAACCAGTCTCGATACATGAGATTTTTTGTGTAGAAGAAATATTTACACTTTGCTACAATATTGTCGACCTTCTTCTGTTGGATAGAAGGTGTTTGGGTCGAGGCTGTAGTGGTTGTCGTATCCTTTTGTTCACCTTTTGAACAGATTGTGAAGAAGCTAAATTTTGAAGTATGAGATACTACCTTGAGACACTTTTTAGGTGGAACAGTAGTTGGAACTACCTCTGGTATTCTGTAGAGATGACCCCCCAAAGTAACAATGAAACTACGGGGTCGAGACTCATAAATAACATGGTGCTTCCACATATATGGTTGGTCCAAGAGAACATCATAGAAATACAGTGGGGAAACATCACATAATACCTCATACTTGAAGGGTTGGATGTCGTATGACAATCGACACTGCAGGATGACACGGAGATCTCGTCCTTGGCGAAGCCATCCGATGTTGTATGGCTGCGGGTGTGGTGTTGTCGACAATCCTAGCTGTCTGACAACCTATGTTGAGATGAGGTTCTTTTGGCTTCCACTATCAACAATAAAATGCAGCGGGGTCCCCTTCACCCACATCTATGAATGAAAAAATAACTCCCCCTCTTCGAGATCTATTGGTTCTTCTAGTTGAATTGTTGTGGTCATGACAATAACAGTGGGGTTTCCATCAATGATCTGTCCTTTACCAGTATTTTTAGAATCAGATTCTGAATCAGGGTTCGGCTCGTTGTCTTTGATCTCAGCCATGAATAACTTTTTTGAGCAGAATTCATTGGTGTTGTGCCAGGGGATTTTGTGGAAATTGCACCATTTTTCGATGTCCTTCTTTGTCTTCCCATGACGCTTCTTTTCATGTGGCTTGGACTGGTTTTTAGGAGACTGTTTGCTAGGGCCGTCTTTGTCATACTTTGGTTGTTGCAGATTTACAGACCCAAAATCCCATTTATTCTGGTGCTTAAATTTTTGCTCGATTTTAACAACATATCTAGAAGCAGCACTGAGTGATGAGATGTCCAGAAAATCCATTTCAGTTTGGATGTATCTTTGTAGAGCTCCAATGTATTTCAGAACCAAATGTCGCTTGGAGTCTTTGATACCTAGCTTGGTGTGCAAGGTATAGAAGGTATTGGTGAACTCCAGAACTGCTTGGCCCCTCTCTTGCTTCAGTTTGTTCCATCTCATGTACTGGTCCTCATAGTTGCCAATAGGGTAATATTGTTCCTTTACCACATCCACAAAAAAATGCCAAGTGGGCTCAGCCCCATATATTCCAGACTCCTCTATGGAAATTTTCTCCCAGTAAGTTTCCCACCAATGTTTGACATGAGGGAGATATTTAAGGAGTGTGAAGGTGATATTTTCTCTATCGGAAAAATTGTGAATAGAGAAATAACCTTCTAGCACATTTAACTATTTGTCTAGGGCTTCTGCATATATCTATCCTTCAAATACAAGAATATCANATCTAGGGCTTCTGCATATATCTATCCTTCAAATACAAGAATATCATAATTAACTTGTACCTTGAAAGGTGAGGTAATTCCAAAGTGGTCTCTTGATGAAGATGTGCCTGTTTCTATTGGCAGGCGTTGAAGGATGATGGAAAAATTCTCCATCATTTCGTCCCTCTACTGTGTGAGAGCTTGCTTAAGCAATAGACTGGTAGGATCGTCTTCTCCGTCATTTTTCTTTTATTCCACCATTGAGGGTTTCTTGGGTGTGCGAGAGTGATTATATTCAAGAGAGACAAGCTCAAGACCCAATTTTCTATACTCGGACTGCGTTGGGGACATGCATTGAAAAAAGATCAAGAGCAACCTGCTCTGATACCACTGATCTAGATTATTTTCGACACGAAAAGAGAGCGAAGATATAATGAAGAAATGCACATATATATCGTGGATATCCAATAATATAACATAAATGTATCAAATATACAACCATGAACACATAGATACATTAATACATGATTTCTAATAATGAAATAAATGTAAAGAGACTTTAAAAATACAGAGTGAAAGACTCGCTAGAATGGTGGCAGTTTATCTTTGAGAAGAGATGTGACAGCTACTCACATTCACAATAACATGATTACAATGAATCTCTAAATGACTTTTTACAATAAAAAATAATTCCAAAAACCCGCTACATTCAAAAACCTAACCCTAGGATATGAAGCGCCAAAAGTCATGTGGGCCTTGTTTGGGTAAGTTGGTGCATCAACTTCCCGGGGTCGTAACATTTGCATACAATCTTTGTTTTAGGTGTATGATAGCCCATTGGAAAGGTATCGTCGAGGAGATTCATTTTTGGGGCTCAATCATGCCTTTAGATATCATTGAGAAGCTTGATCCCTAAAAACCTTCATTTAGGCCGTCAAAATGGCCCCGAAAGTTAAAAACTACTAAAAATAGTAAATTGCCAGAAAACTATTTTTAGCCAGTTGAAAAAGGTGGGTGGCCACCGATATTCACCTGGATCAAAATCACTGTTAGGATAGATATCATATGATTTTCCAATGGGAAAATGTTCAAATGGTTAAATTGTAATGACGAGGCAATACACTTGTCTTATTGGCATGTCGATCTTTGAAGATATGAAATTACATACTCATTCCCTTAACACACCATAGGAAGCATGGTTGAAATTTGAACCACTCTATTTAGTATTTTGTACCCATACTGTATTTCATATATAAATCACTAGACACCTAACTACTTAAAGAAAAAAATGAACAGAAACAACAAGAAAAAATACCATCTGAGTTTCTCAATGGTTATTGCCCCAATGTCTGTCCTCATAAGCTGAATAATCCATACTTATCAGTGATCGATGCATAGGAAATAGGAATAATTATTTAAACATGTAGAAACAAATGTTTCTTGACCTCTTGTTCCTAATTTATAAACATTATAATCTTTAATCTCTCATCAACCTGTCGATTCTTGTCTCTTTGAAAATCGCATCCATCCAAGAAACCAATATCGAGCATATTAAGGTGTGAGAGGTACAACATACACTGATTTTATGAAAGATAATCATTTTAGTTTGGACGAGCTATAAACAAGAGATTGACAAATGGAACAACACTTTCTTAAACCATCACTAAGGCCATCTTTTGTTTACTATAGCTATGAGTGTCCAAAAACAATAGTTTTTTTCCATTTTAATTATTTTCATAACATTACATGCTTACAAAGAAGTGGAAGACATATTCTTTCTCATCAGATGTGCATCACATGAAAACTGATTTTCTTTCAACCCACAATCATTTACCGGCCCTTGGTAAGATTTGGGACCATATTTATCAACTTATAGGCTCATCCAAGATTTTTATACATTCAGTTTCATTTCGGATCTATTTATACCTTTTATGAAATGTGGTAATGCATTTTTTGAATTTGATGTGTGCCTTAAGTGCTAAATATTGTACTAAGAGTAAACTTTCATAATTTGTTTTGTCATTTCTATGCATATTTTGAGGGAAATATTTCTTTTGAAGGTGACCCTATTGCTGGTTTTGCTATTGACAAAGTTCTAAAAACTGTGGCACATGTTAGTTTATGATATACTTTTGGTGTGGCTGCATCAACACTCTTTAGAAGGCACCACAAATCTATTTTGCAATGTCTAGAAACAAATCCTTTTGTGATGGTTTCAATAGCATAAAACAACTAGAAATTAAGCTGAATATGGTAGATGGGCAAGTTGGAACACATCTTTGTACATGAGGCAGGTCATTTTCAAATGGAAGGCCCTATCTATGATGAATGCATGGAAGCTTTGATTGATAAGTTCGCCAAAACTTTGTAGATGAAAATAGTTGACCAAAGGTAGTACTGCATCCATTCCCTTGTTGCAAAGCAAAGCCTAGTAGATGCAAGAATGACACATCTTGTGTGCTTCAGGTGTTCTGTTAAAGTATTAGATCTGTCATACTTGGTATAACATACTTGTTAGTGAGGCTGATTTGGCTGAGACAACTATATAGGGAAAGCACTTTTGCAAAGGTATCACATTGTTCAGTCAAGAAACATTTGATTCTTTCATTGCTTGACTTGATTTGATCATTTATGCCCCTTTGGTACAGTGTTGATTGAGATAAGGACTATATTGGTTAAAGATAATGTTATTGATTGGTAGTGAGTGTCAATATCTCGTCTTGTTCTCAGTTTCAAGTGTAAATGCATATTTTTTTAAATGTACTGGGTATAAAATGTTTGAATAATTATGGCAATCTAATAATTATCCATTATGAAAAACTTACATCTATTATCATTAGAGAAACTGCTTTTGACAGTACTCAGGCTTTACGAAAACCCAATTAATTCTATGGTGTCTAGGTTCTGTCAATTTTATTCACTGGTACATAAACAAACCTTCATCCTTAGCATGGCCACAATAGTGTTCAGCATGGGGTGGAGCCTGTAAGGCCATGGGTTTTGGCTAAAAATGGGGATGTGTGTTTGATGAAAAATATGAGTTGTAGAATTAAGCTAAAGCTTATGGATGTAAATGGTAGTTACAACTAAATTGTAATTGCAATGATGTTGTCGAAGTATGAGTTTGTACTAAATGAGGTCTTCTTTCAAAAAAAAATTGTTGCTGATACCTTAGTATTGAATTTCAATTTACTATTTCATACTTCAGTATATGCTATTTTTCTTAGTACTATTTAGATTGAGCCTATGATGAATTTGAATCAATGTATACAGTATTTCATTTCTGAATCCAAATCTAAATCGCATATTTATCATTCACAAATTTGAATTTAGTATTTACACTACACAATGATGAATTTACATGGGATGAATTGTTATTGTTGGGATTTTATCATTACTGTTTTTTATTTTTATAAATTTAGAGACCCTACACCCCATGCTAGGGACCTCGAAATCCCCCTTGTCCCCCAAGAATTTAACTAAAATTTGGTTCGTGTCTCCACACATCCTTGTGACTAATATTACATCCTCCTTTATGAAGTGCTTGGCCTCCTTTAGTTTCAGATCAGCTCAGACTATGCTAGGTCCCTTCCATTTTTTTGTTAGATGTTGTGTGGGTGTAGGAGGTGGATAAACCTCTATTGAAAGTGCTCCTAATGCCATCTTTCAGGCTTGTTCATATATTAGCCAACTCTTTGTATCCTCTGAACATCTCCTTCGAAAACAAAAAGCACACTCCTACTACACAAAGGGGAGATCATTCAAACAACACCCAACACAACTTAGAAGGATGGTTGGTTAAAGCTATCAGGTGTGCCAGTGAAAGAACTGGTGTTGGGAGACTTGTCTTTAGGGAGGATGTAGAAATGGACAAGGTTTTGGATCTATCAGAAAGAGCAATGGTGAGTAGGGTCAGAGGGAAAAAACTAGGCATGGCTTATCTCAAAAGATGGGTACATAACTACTGGCTACCAGAGACCTCCAAGATGCCCCATATTAGACTACTCACCAGAGCATGGTTCTCTTTTTCTTTATCTTCCATGGCTGATGTAGATTGGGTTCTTAAGAAGGTTTGGAGCATTAAAACTAGCCTAACCCTCCTCAAATGATGGACACCTAACTTTGATGCGAAGCGTGAGTGGGTCGATGAGGAACCCATTTGGGTTAGACTCTCGGGCCTCTCGATGAAATACTGGAATACACATCGATTTGCAACAATTGGAAATCTTCTAGGCAATTACCTTGAGGAAGATATATCCTTTGAAGTCACTGGTCTTATGAAAGTGGCTCGCATACTGGTCCCGATCAATCTGTGGAAGGGTTTATATCGGGAGCTTCTCATAGAATCGACCACTGGGGATTTTGTACAAACCTTGGACTACGAGGGAATCCCATTTAGGTGTCATAGATTCCATGTCTATGGGAATGGTTTGGAAAACTATCCAATATCCATCAAGGGAAAATATAGAATGAAAAGAGAGACAAGCTCCTCCATCTCTCCTCTGCGAAAGAAGTGGAACCACAACAGGGCGTAGGAAACTTGAAAAGACAGGCTCTGAAGAACACTTGAGATAATTGATCGGCGGGTTAGGGTTTAGACAGAGGGTGCCATTATGGTTCAGGGTAGGAAGTGATTTCGAACGCTGGTCCTCTCTCCTCACCTTCTCTGGATCATATGCTTTAATGATCTTACTTGCTTCTCATAATAATTTGGAGTCTTTCGCCCCACTTGTTTTTTCTGTATCTCTATCTTGTGCCAGTCTAGCCTCCTTACATTGCCCCTTCTCCTCCTCCTCGTCGATCTTCACACCTTTTCTGGTCACACCCTCCTTAAAATTGGGGAATTTATAATCTACTTCACTGACTGGGCTCTTGACCTCCAATGAACTCTCTTATACAGTAGATATAAACGTCCCTCCCTCTACAACTATCATCCCCTCCCCTACCTCCCTGGAAACTTTGCTTCCTACCAATCACATTTTTACCCTCGACACTCCCTCAACCTCTATTAACTCCTCTTCTGAAGATAAAAGAGTCTTTTACCACCTTAGGAGAAGATCAATGATCAAATAGGATCCCTTGGAGAGTGGTTCTCCCATGACCTCGGGTAGGGGACTGGGGTCACTACCTTAGACACAATCGATGGGCAACGGTAGGGGTTGTAAATCACATTTATATCTGGCACAAGATTGGGCCAAAATTGATCTCACTTCAGGTAGACAATAACTTATTGAATGGGCACTTGGAGAAAATCCACCCCAGGATGGATTTATCTCATGAAAATACTCTCCTTCAACTGTCGAGGGTTGGAGAACCCCAATAAAAAATCGTCCTTACGAAGATTGGTTGATAGTGCTCACTAGATGTCATTCTACTGTAGGAAACTCTAGGATACAACTTAACAGTTGTTAAGATCTTCGAATCCTTACTCCCAGGTTGGATGTTCACAGTTGTAGATGCTTAAGGATGCTCGGGGGGTTTGGCCACTCTAGTTCGACAATGGGTAACTTTTGGGGGAGAATCAGACCATCATCCGATATTGTTAGAATTTGGGACCTCCTCTAGAAGGCCAACTAGCCCCTTCAAATTCTTAGAGGGATGGATAATAGATGAAACCTTTATGGAACTAGTAAAGGACTTATGGGTGAAAACACCATAACACTCCCAGACCCCAGTATCTATGCATTTTGTTGAAAACCTAAAAGGCCTCAAACAAGCAACTAAGAAGTGGGCCAAAATAAAATAGCAAAAGGATGAACAAAATCTGTGGGATATTGAATTGAAACTAATAGAAATACAAGATGGGATTGGTTGGGGATATCATAGCTAGGAAACAAAATACCTCCTATATGGCTTGGAAAAATGCCACAGGGTCATCCTGGAAGGAAGAGAAGCACAATGGAGGGTAAAGAGCCAGGCCCTATGGCTAACCTGTGGAGATGAAAACACAAAATACTTTCAAGCCTTTTCCAAATTCCACAAGGTGACCAACACCATTTGGAGCCTACAGAATCATAGGGGGGAGGAAATAACAAAGCACAACGAATTAGCCGACTTGGGCATTAATCATTTTAAGACACTTTACAAATCCCATGAGGAGTCCTCTATTGTAGAAATTATAAAATTTGCCCATATTTTCCCCAGATTTGTTGAAGAGGATGGAGTTGGACACTTAACGAGCCTGGTTACTAAAAAAGAGTTGATAGAAGTCCTACACACTTTCTAAAAAGGGAAGAGCCCTAGCCCAGATGGGTGGCCAATCGAATTCTACTTGGGATGCTTTCATGTTCTAGGACTTGACCTACTGTGGGTAATCAAAGAATCAAGGGTAAAGGGTCATATACACAATCATATCAATGCTACTTTCATAATACTGATAACTAATACATACAACCCGACCTCCTTCGAAGATTTTCAACCTATCTCCCTTTGCAATTGTTTGTAAAAGATTATCTCTAAGGTTATCAGTAGAATACTAAAAGTAATCCTCTCAAAACACATCTTGAGGGAATTGTTCGGCTTTCTTGAAGGTAGACAAATTCATGAGGTGATCGGAGTAGCACAAGAAGGTCTGCAAAACATCAAACTAAAGAAGATCAGAGAAGCAGTGATAAAACTAGATATATCCAAAGACTTCTATAGGGTGAACCGGTTATACATAAGAATGCTTCTGATACATCTGGCCTTTGGACTGTATTTTGTCAACTGGATAATGGCATGCTTAAACTCAGTTTCCTTTTCCATTTTACTCAATGGTTCAGCCACAAACGTTTTTAAAGCATAGAGGGGAATTCGACAAGGCTGCCCTCTATCTCCCCTACTCTTTCTACTTGTAGAAGAAAGCATAAGTCATTTTTTGATTGAGGCAAAGGTGGGAGGACATTTCTATGGTATCAAAATCTCAAATGGGCTGGCCATTACCCATCTACTCTTTGTGGATGACATACTAATATTCTGTGATGGCTCGAAGAGGGATGTAGACATATTAACGGAGGGGATCACACTCTTCAAATTAGCAACGAGTATGATCATAATTATAGGAATAATTACTCCAGGAATAAATCAACAATTAAACATCTTCAAACCCTCTAGTCCATCACTGGTTCCTTGCCTGAAGTTGTTTGTTTTCTTCATTGGTCTTGATATTGATATTGTATTTTTTTTTTTAATACCTACAAAACAGTCGCTATTGCAACATCTTGGACTCTCTTCACGTCTCTCTTGCCATGTCTGAGACGTCTCTCTTTCCACCTCCAAGACTTTTTCTCCCATAGCAACGATGTCGGAGCTGGTACCTCCAGGATGTCGCTCTTGCCACCTTGAGGATGTTTCTCTTGCCACATCCAAGAGTATCGCTCCGATATAAACCATGTCGGAGATGATATATCTTCCCATCGGTCTTGCCACCTCCGAAACATCACTCTTTCCACCTTCAAAATGTCTCTCTTGACACCTCCAAACCATCTCTCTTGCCACCCCCAGGACGTCTCTCTTGCCACCTTCAGGACATCCCTCTTGTCACCTTTGAAACGTCTCTCTTGCCACCTTTAAAATGACTCTCTTGCCACTTTTAAAAAGTCTCTCTTGCCACGTCCAAGACATAAGTCTTGCCATGCCCTAGACATCAGTCTTGCCACACACTAGACGTCGGTCTTATGACATCTATATGGTGGTTGAACAATCAAATTCATGATGACACGTGTCCACATAAAATGTCACAATACAGATGAAAACTATGTCGTCGGAACAATGACATCCTATGAAATAATGTTTGAGGGGTTCTGATATTTGTTGTTCTGCCGAAAATATAAAATGGCAATTACGTTGAACGCACTGTCGAAATTTGACCGAAATTCACTAGTGAGACAGACCGCAACAAAGAATTGGAACGCAGAGTGGGAGAATTTTTTGGCAAACTTCCAAACAATGCGAAAGGAAATGAATTCTCAGCCACATAAAAGATCGACCAGATTGCATAGGCAATTGCTCGATACCAGAAGGAGATTGAGGATCTTCGAGAACAACTAACACCAACAACTCCATTAGCAGTAAAGGAGCAAAGGAGGCAGGCAACAATAATGCAACTATAGGATATGGAGAAGCAGGTTAGCATGACAGCTGACTTTCTCGACAAAGCAATGCAACTGTGGACAAAAGTGGAGGAGGATCCACAGGTTCAACGATGGGATAAAGACGAGGACAGGTTCAATGCAATGATCCAAGAACTTAAATAGAGGTAAAATACCATACCAATTCTATAATGCATCAAGGGGAAGCAAGAGCTGAAGAATATGCAGGCAAAACTTATCACTGTGCAAACACAAAAATAGGAGCGTTAGGCTCAAATAGAACCATTACAAGAACAAGTAGAAAAAGTACTCACACAAGCAGAAGTAGACAGAAGACAAATGGAAAATACATAGGCATAATGTGTGGGACTACTGAGCGATGAAGTGGCAGCTCAGGTAGTAGATACCATTAAAGAGAAGACCGCGCAGGCACTGAAAAAAGAAACAAAGCTGAGGGAAAAAATCCAGATGATCACCGAGGAGATCGAGGCAGCTCAGAAAGATTAGGTGACTTAGGATGAGTCACATGTCAGTGTTGGGGATCTGTTCACAGGAGGCTGAAGTGGAAAAGAAAGCATGCACAAAGAATAAGGACAACTGGAAAAGCAATCATGGGAAAGGAAGCGTGCAAGACGAAAGTGACAAATGGTAAGAAGCACAACACACACGCATGCAAGAAGGAGGTGACAGCTAGAAGGAAGAAAAGAACGCATGCAGAGAAGGAATACCTAACAACAGTATGGTTAGGGATTTTGTAAGTTTTTTTGTGTAAATGGATAAAGATCCTGATAGATATAAATATAGATACGTAGGTATCATAAAAGAGGGGGCAAAGTTCAAAGAGCTTCATTGAGGTTGTGTTTTACTACTTTTGTAGAGTTGAGGTTGTTTCTATGAAAGGGTTTTGATTAGATGCACTATTTTTTAAAGTGATTGAGCTAATGCAAGAGAGGAGGTATATCTCAAGGATTAGATTGCAGGCTGTGGAGCCTGGTGCGATCTTGTTTGCCTCACATAGATCTTACCCATCTGAGGAGAGTTGTAAGCGCAAGGCGCGAGAATTGCAGAATTGCCATAATATGAGAGCCATGAGCCATATCTTTGTGGACGTATCCTAGGGGGGTTGAACCACCATAATAAATTTGTAATGTGATGAATGCATGCATATCTTGTCATATTTTTAGTAGTTAAATGATATGTGGAATGAATGAATAAGTGATTTATTATTATATTGCTTGAGTAATTGTTGTTGGGTTATCCAGAAAAGAGGCCACGAGGTCAAATTATTAAATGGAATAACAGTAGTTCACAATAAAAATCATAATTAATGGCTTCGAATGCATATCTCCTATCTCATACTATATCCTAAGCTGTAAACACGTGAGTCTTACAACCACCCATTTAAAGTTATCTCGAGTGAGACTGCGCAGTACATTTTGTGTACTGTGTTTCCTTCTGGTTTACCATAAAGGCCGATAGTTTTAGGATTTTTTGGTACTGTTATAGATATGAACCCTGGGGGTATGAAGCAGGTAGTAGAGAGAAGTCGTCCAGTTTAAAAACAACAAAAGATTATTTTGAGCTTGAAAATAATTGTAAATTAGCAAAGGTTTGGCTATGGGATAGTAAAAATAACCTCTTTGAGACTCTTCTCACTCCTCTTATGTTATATGGATGTGATTTTTGGGGATGCAGTATCTCTTGAGAATCCTTGAGAAATATAAAGTGGATCCAAAAGAATTATATAACTTATAATCTCAAAATTAAGGTAAATACACACTATCCTATCCTCCTCATTGAAGTGATCCTTCCCCGCATTGATAACACAACTTTGATTAGATACTTAATGTACATGAACAAGATAAAAAACATGGTTGACAAGAGGGTCCCCAAATATTCTATAGAATATAACAAAAATCAACAATGGCTTAAGCAAGGATGGAATAATGATGCCAAGTCTTGGCTACTTCATTGGTGAATAAAAGAAGAATTTATTATGCATAATACATATGATATTAAAAATATTGTACAAGATAAATTTAAGGAGAATCTATGGTGTGATAAAGAATTAGAGGATAAAATTAAATTAATATATTATAAGGAGGTGGTTAAAACTAACCTTGAATACCAAAAGTATCTCTTTGACTACTGGAAAGAAGAGAATCAATACTGCTAAAATAAGAACTAATTCTCATGAGTTGTATAGTGAAACTGGGCATTGGACAATCCCCAAAACACCATGGAAAGAAAGAATATGTCACCTTTGTGACACCGAGAGGATTGAATATGAACAAAACTTTCTCCTAGAATTCCTCACATATTCCCAAGTTATATCCCAATTTCAAAATATTTGTCAAAATATCGACCTTCCTAACCTTCTAAGTCATAAAAAATTTAGTGATATTGGAACGCTTCTCTTAATTCTTTTCAAGCATCGAAATAACATTTTAAAGAAATTGTTGCAGTGGTATATATCAATTATCTATTTTTTTGGTCCATGGATCCACCCCTCATTCAAGAATGGCTCCTAATTGCCAAGATGAAACCAATCATAAAATGAATTCTGACATTTATGTCATTCATTCCAAAGTGGAGTACATCTAGGAACAACTCAATGGCCGAATTGAAAAAAACAATTCCACTCTCAAACAATTCATGGAAAAATTCCAGGTTCCTTTCTACTTTGACCCACCCCTCCATGTTGAAGGTGTTGAATCCAACTAACCTCTACACTCTCATTCAAACTCCCTACATCATGATCCTTGTCTTACGAGAGTTTAGGTGAATAATTTTGATGGATTGTATCCAACAATCTCGGTCACTCACATGGAATATTATTTTTCCTCGCATGGAATTACTGATCATTTGACAAATATTTGTAACAGTGTTCTCTATTTGGATCCTGAATGATGGAAATAGTGACAATGGTGTCGAAATTTCCACCAAGTGTATGGTTCTTGGACACAATTTGTTGCTAAGTTGTATGAACGCTTTGACATTGACACCCACCATTAGGTCGTCTGACCAAGTTGAAACAATATGGTACAATGGAATACTTTATCAATGGCTTTGAGGACTTGGATTTCCAAATGGAGGGTATGATATATTCCTTCTTCAGAGAATGATTTATCAGTGGCCTCAAGGATGAAATCCGAGCCCAGGTCCTCATGGATCACCCCCACACTTGGTTGGAAGAAACTAAATGTGCCAAGTAGGCACAACATGTCATCCTTTCTAGAGAAAGAAAACCCTTTTTATTCCCTACCCTAAACCCCTAACTACTA
>JASDQU010711515.1:22112-37032 GCA_032191745.1 Picea mariana
TCTATGATGTGGTTCAGTTTGGTTGATTTGGTTGATGGAGTGACCAGTACTCTTGTGATTCAGTGGTGGCATGATTGCTATGGTATACTAGATGCTTATACATGTTTGAGATAACATTCATATTGATCTATTATGGAGCATGAGAAAGCTATTGGAGAGCTTGGAGATGTTGTGACTGGCTGTGGGTCAGTTTGGACAGTGGAAGACATAAGATAAAGTGATTGCAGGTTGCACAGGATCTAAGCATGTGAAGCAAAGAAAAACCCTAGTTGCTTAGAAGCATACGCATGTTGCATTATACACTGGACACATGCACACGCGGGTTGTAGTGAGCCAGGGTGCGTACACACCCAGGCTCTACTGACAGGTCACGTACGTGTTGACAGATTGCTATTTGTTGAGGATTGTTTCCTCATCTCAGTTGGTGCTGAGGGTGTAAGATGAGTCTTGCATTATAGAGCTGGTGCTCTTGTAGAGTTGTACTCTATTCAATTGTTGCTGATAAACCCTAGATTGTTTTTCATAATAAAATGAAAAATTGTACATACATCTTGTGTTCTATGTGTTCCTTGTGGTGATGAATTATTGATGATATGTGTTGTTGATATATGCTGCTAATATATGTTTACATCTAACTGGTTATAAATGATAACAATGGGTAATGAATAAATGTTGAATTTTAACTAAGGAGTTTTATGTAAAGACAGAAGTTTTGAGAAAAAGAGCCCCACACTCATTCACACCCACCCTCTAAGTGTGGTATGTGTGTCCAACACAGGTGTCACCAATTTTTTTGTGTGCTGGACCGATCAATGGACTAATCGGATCGTGGCCGATCGTACAGTCCATATGACTGACGTGGCATGCTGAAATGGCGTGATGACTTGGCAGGGGGCAGTGTGGGCCAATGAGAGACCACCACGTGGCCCATTTAGGGGTTTCCACATGGAAGGAGGGAAATTCAAAAGGACAACTTGTGAACGAAATTTGAAAAAAAATAGTTGGCGGGTTCGCCAAGTCTGGCGGACCACACCAACTATAGCCACAGTAGTATATCGTTGGAGAGGTTCTAGAGCCACTGCTAACAATAGAGAAATGAATATATATTGTATATACCATATGAAAATACCAAACAGAAAGGAGAGTCTGTGGGGCTTGACCCTGGGACCTCCGCCATAACCTACGCCTTAATACATCCACCCCTAACCAATAGGCCATGAGTACCACATGGGATACAACACCTAGTTTTATTATTAAAAGGTGCATCCTCCAAGCCACAGAGGAGGAGGCACATAGACCGTATGACCTTTTGGGAATTCTTTTCAATACAAGGTATAGTCATCATTGCAGGTTGTAGAGGGAACGAAAAATGAGATAGAATTCTTCTTGGGCTTGGGAGTGCTAGAGTCGGATCGAGGCATGGAGATAGTCATTTTTGGGTAATTTGACGCCAAAAATTCAGTGTTCCTGTATGTTTTAGGATCTCAGCATTATTTCTGCATCTTGATTTCAGAGTGAGGTATACTTATGTATTTTTCCAAATTATTTTGTTGACTTATTGAAAGAGCCTACCCATTTGAGAGAAGGATCTAGAGACGTAATCCACCAGGGATGAAGTCCATTATTAATTTTTGTGTTCATATCTGATGCTTATGTCTCTTCATTTTTGAGTTTTCCCTTCTTTAATGGTGCACTTTAATTTATGCTCATTTAATGCAATTCTTTATAAGTTACGGCGAAAAGATCCTGGATCATGTTGGTATCAGAGCAGTCGTGTTTTATTGAATTATTGAGTGTGAATGCTTACTGGGGCCAAGCATAATAAGGGTGAAGAAAATCTTAATACTTTCAATCCTTAATTTGGCCATGCATCCCAAAGGAATAAAATCGCAGAAGAGGACAAGCATGATGAACAAGAGAAAAACATTCACATGGTATTTTATAGCATGTCAAAAATGGTCGAAAACATGTATGGAGATTACTAGAAGACGATGAAGAAGAAAGGGAAGAAAAAGGAAGCACATGCAGATGATGATGCTTTGGTAAACCAAGGGGCTAGAGGAGATCCTCTCGAGCCTCTGTCTTCACCTTCAATTTCTAGTTCTTCTTCCTCTGAGCATTCTCATCATTCTCATTGTTCTAGCCATAAAGCCTCTTTTAAGAAACCATTATTAAAGATTGATGTAAAATTTTATTTACCTATGTTTAATGGAGAGGCTAATCCTGGAAAGCTAGATAATTGGATCTGACAGGTTGAAGTGTATTGTCGTGTCCAACATATTGATGAAGAGGAACTTAAAGTGCAACTGGCTTCTCTTTGGTTGGAAGGCACCACTCTCGTATGGTGGGAGAGAAAAATTCATGATAGAAGTAAGTGTGGTAATCTTCTTTCCTCATGGTTGGAATTTAAATCAACGATACAAAAGAAATTTTATCCATTAGGGTATTTACATAAAGAAATGATGGAATGGAAAACTTTAAGGAAAAGTAAAGGTCAAACTATACAAAGTTTCACAGAAGAATTTAGGAACCAATCTCTTTCATTGAACATTCCTTTGGATTCTTATGAAACTTTAATGAAGTATATTGGCGCACTTCACAGTTATATTCGTCATACTTTTCTCTTGTTTAACCCCACTAGTATTGAAAAAGTTTGTGTGCAAGCCACTCACCTTGAGAACAGGGGGAAAAATGTTCAAGAATATCCCATGAAGAAACCTTCCAATCTACCACATAATAATTTTAAGAAGTTTAAAAGGAAGGACAAGAATATTTCCACAGTGACAAGAGAAGGAAAAAAACCATCTTGCACTCATTGCAAGAAGAGCGGTCATGATGAAGAACACTGTCGAAAACTACATCCAGAAAATAAATCAAAACAGTTTGGTGGAAAGGGGAAGACAAAGACCATTGCTACAGTGCAACAAGATCTTGGTTCTGATTCAAGAGATGAAGGAAAGATCACAGTGGTTGGAGTACAAACTAAATATTCTCTTCATGCTAGTTCAAGTTCCAATAATGAATTTCATGTTGATGAAGAAAAGAGGAATGAGTTATTTCATATAAGAGTTGTATCTAAACATACTAAGATAGATACATTATTTGATCTGGGTTCCCAAGTAAACTTAATATGTGAAGCACTTGTCAAGAATATGAGTCTTGAAATGAAACCACATCCGAAGCCTTATCCTCTTGGTTGGGTATATGATAAATAAAAACTTAATGTCACCAAACAATGTAGGATCATATTTGCTATTGCTTCAAAGTTGATTTATGAAGTGGATTTGGATGTTTTACCACTAGATATATGTGGCATAGTGTTGGAAAGTCCCTGTCTTTATGATATAAAAGATGTCTTCTTTCGTCATGAGAACAAATACCACCTTACTAAATGTGAGTGGAATATATTGTTAGAGCTCACAACATGAAGGTAAATACAACACTTGTTAGTGCAGGGAAAATGAAAAGACTCATAAAAAATAATAAGAGATATGTACTCATGGTTGTCAGAGAGAAAGATGTCGGGACATCTGATGCTTTCCAAGGGTGTGATCCATTTCATAAAAATGAATAATTGATATTGCTTCTAAGTATGATGATATTTTTCAGGAACTAGATGGATTACCTCCTAAGAGGGAAATCTAAAATCAGATACATCTTCAGCAGGATTATGCGCTTCCTAATGTAGGCATGTACAGGATGTCAGTTGTGGAGATGGCATAGATCAAGAAGCATGTACAAGGCTTATTGAATCAAGAGGTCATCAAGCCCATTTCATCTTCTCGTGGTTCTTTGATTATGATGGTACCAAAGAAGGATGGCAGATGGCGAATAGATGATTTACTTGATCAATTGAAGAATGTTGTTTATTTCACTAAGTTGGATTTTCGCAGTGGATATCATCAAATCAAGGTAAAAAAAAAAGATGCATGGAAAACTACCTTTAAAACTAAAAAGGGATTGTTTGAGTGGTTAGTTAGGCAGTTTGGGCTTTGTAATGCTCCGACAACTTTCATGCGTGTGATAAATGATGTATTCAACCCTTTCCTAGACGAATTTGTGATTGTATATTTAGGCAACATTATTATTTTTAGCGGGACTTGGGATGAACATGTGAGGCATGTAAAGCATGTATTGGATACTTTGCAAAGGGAAAATCTCTATGTAAAATTGTCTAAATGTTTATTTGGCAAGACTGCACTTGTGTACTTAGGTCATATTGTAGGAGGAGGACAATTGAAAATTGATCCTTACAAAATTGATGTAATTGTAAATTGGATTGAGCCAAAAAGTGTAACCGAAGTAAAAAGATTATTAGGTGCATTCCAGTATTGTAGGAGGTTCATTCCCAACTTCTCCTTTATAACAGCTCCTTTGCATGCCTTAACCATGTGAAGAACACTTTTCAGTGGGAAGGAAAGAAAAAAAAATATTTCAACATTTTGAAGGACAAGATCAATATCACACCAGTATTAGCACTGTCAATTCTTCAAAAACCTTTTGAGATCAAGACAAATTCCATAAGATACGTCATGGGTGCAGTATTGATCAAATATCATAAGCCTATCTGTTATCACTATGAAAATTTCAACCAAGTTGTTATTAACTATCCTACATATGATAAAGAGTTCTATGCATTAGTCCAGAGCATAAAGAAATGGAAGTACTATTTGTTATGGAAGGAAACAATCATACATACAGATCACTAGCCCTTACAGTATCTCCAAGAACATACCAAATTGCAACAATCTCGACACTACAGATGGATGGGTTTTCTACAACAATTTCATTTGGTAATCAAGTACAAAAATGGTACAAGTAACAAGGTAGCCGATATGATTTCTAGACCTCCTATTCTTGCTTCTATTGTTTTTAACAATACTTATTTATCTCATGATAGCTATGTAGAACAATATTCCATTGATGAAGATTTTAAGGAAGTATATACGAAGCTAACCCATGGTGGACAGGTAGAGAACTATTGTTTGCAGGGAAAACTACTCTAGACCATATTGGAAAGATATGTATTCCTTCAAGTGAATGAGTTCATGTAATATGAGAAGCTCACACTTATCTTGTGTCTGGGAATTTTGGGGTAGGAAAAACTATGGCTCATTTGTAGAGGTTTTTTTACTGGCCTCAAATGAAAGAAATTGTAACTAAATATGTAAAGGGGTGTGTGATGTGTTCTACTTGTAAGCCCACTAATAGAAAACTGGGGTTATACTTACCACTTCCTGTTCCATCCCATCCATGGGAACGTATCTTTGTGGATTTTGTAGGGGGTTTACCAATGACCAAAGGGGGTTATGATTATTTGTATGTTGTAGTCACTACCATAAATGGACAGAATTTGTGACGCCCTATTGTAATTCCCCCGATGTTTGACGTTGCTCAATCGCCGCTTATGAGGGCTCAACAGGCGTCGAAAAATATCCTGTGGTTTTTTCGACATTGGATGATCGTTGGTATTCCGACTCCCCTAATGTCTGACAATCGACGACCTTTAAAAATTTAATTTCAAAGGATAACCAGAAAACTACTGACAATGTTCATTGGTTTATCGATGAATATTCCGACGCTATCCCACCGATGTGACCAACGAGTGTGCTGTAGTTCTGATGCTTTGCTGGGAGTGTTTCCCGTCGAATGTCTGACCTGTAGTAGTCAAAAGATCGCCAAACCTAAATATTTAAAAAAACAAAATTGTTGAAAAGAGGTGAGGCATTATTTTTTTCAAGTTCATAAAAGGCATAGAACATTTCTTCAACACTGACTAGCCCATTCTGGTTGCCAAATTCTACAAGATCCCAGAGAAAATCATCAGTTGGCTCAAGCTTCAACAGAGGCAGAGATGGATTGGTTGTTGCAATTGTAAATGGGGCAAAGAAATGGCATGGAATTTATCAAAAGATGATTCTATCAAGTAATAGGGAAAATAAATGACATGGAATTTATCAACATTAGTCCCTCATGGCCGCAAAAATGTATTGTCCATGTTCATACCAAACAAAAATTTATTCACTTGTAGCACCTATGGGATTCACAAAATGGGTTTAGTAACTCTAATCATTAGTCATACCATTTTTTGAAAGTGGCCTCATTGAATGCAAAACTCTTAGTGTCCTTCCAACTCTTCCAAGCATCAAATTACAATGAAATAATCTGTTGATTGGGCATGAGATGAAGTTATCTTCCCTACAGTGGATTCCATTTCCACATCCCAAAAGCAACCAATGGATAGCCAAAGATGAATTAGGTGGATTATGTGTGGGGATTAGCACATTCCTGAAAGACTTCATCTATTAAGAACTTAAACCATTTCAATTTAGTTCCCTGCACACATAATTTAGTGACAAATTGGGCATCCAGGTTGAATTATTCCTTGGTGTACTATTTACACATGAGATGGATTTCAATCAACTAGAAAACAAAATGGCCCTCGGGGTTAATAATCAATGAGATGATGGCACCACAACCTCACCTATATGTACCATACTCTTGATATAGGCTAGGTTCATCCTTATTGCGACCATGCTTCCTCATAACTTGAAATGCATGGGAGACATATTCCCCCTCCATAGAAAACCTTGTTAAAATGTGTACATCCTGCACATGTATAGGGTATTCCCATTCAATACATATGTAATTCCCAAGACCAACAAGTCATGCAACACCACAAAATTATATTTACAAAGAGGTTCAAACATAGGCTTCCAAACTATGGCAATGTCACTAGACTCAAATGGAATGTAATCAAGATAGGCTTCATGTCTAGGAACAAGTAATCATCAATGAAGTTTTTGTTGACCAATCTCATTTTCTCAACCTTCCAATGCAAATACTATAAAAATTCCACTCTCAAATCATAGAAATCTATTGGAACTACTTATTTTTTTCATAGTGTAGCTTTCAGAGCCAAAACCCTTCTTGTCAATGCCTTATAAATCTAATAAAAATAAAACTATATTTTATCACTCTAAAATCTACAAACTCTCATCAATGCCTTACCCTTCTTGTCAATGCCTTACCATTCATATTTTGCCAAGAACAATCTGTTATACCAAGCAACATTCTTCAGGAAGATCCTCTTCTAATTTCTCAGGTGAAAAATCAGTTGGTTTTGTTTGGAGAATTCCCTTTTCTTGTATAGGTCTCAACCATGGACACTTTGATTTTACGCCTGAGAAATTAGAAGAGGATCTTTTTGGCAGAGTTCACTTGTCTTTTATAGGTTTMAACCATAGACTCTCAGGCTTAAAGTTCTTCAAAACCTGCATACAACAATGACCAAATTACTTCAATTGTCACTAAACAACTTCAATAGCTAAATATTGTCTAACCTTCAATAGCTAATTAAACAACTTATAAGTATTTAAACAAATACATATCGATCCTTATGGGTATGGGGAACAATATCACATCCCAGAAATTGTACAAAAAAWTGCAATGGAGGCYAGTTCAGATTTTGTTGGAATTACATATTTATCCCCAGGAGAATCAAAACAATGTTTAGTATAAAATATAAATAGACGCACTGCAACTTGATAGCCTTTTGATCCCAAATCCACTTTTCTGTGAGTTCATATTAAAACTCTTGGACGGGACCGCCAATGAAAAACATAAGAGGATTTAAAAGATAAATAAAAAATAAGGGCCATAACCATACTCTAGCTACAAACACAAAAATTGCGATAGCTACCATCCCCGAAGTATATATTTACCCCGATGTGAATCAAAACAATCTTGAGAATAAACCATTGTAACAATCATTGATTTTTATAAACACAAAATTAAATCACAAAATCATTTACAAAAGCCAAACACCACTTATAGCTCAACTTCAGTGTAGAAAATAGAAATCGACGTGCTACAACTTGATAGCCTTTGAGCACATTGGACAGAGCCGCAATTAAAAAAAAATAAAAAAATAGGGTTTTAAAAGAAGAAAGGAGAAACAAGGAAAATTCTATAACTAGACCATATAATAGAATAAGCTTTGCAATTTCAACATATGGTCAACATATACAATTGAAAACCAACTAATCACTAAATATGTCTAACCTTCAATAGCTAATTAAGAAATTATATAACTATGAGATTTATGAAACATTACTTTGGAGATTATAAAAGAAAAATACACCCTTCAAAACAATGATGCATCATATATATAATTAAAACTTCTAGACCAAACCCCTTATTTGTGCTAGTTTCACCTCCGAGTTACAGTGCCATGAGTTGCTTCATGCTCAACAGTTTTTCCATCAGGAAAAACCTGGACAAGACAACAAAATCCAAGATTATTCAATGGACATATTTAACCTCCAGGATATTCCTACTCAAGATAATAGATCGCTACATTGGACAATCTAGAATATTAAATAAATTATGTATTCTAAAAAAATTATCCAATTGCAATTTCTTACTATATGTTAAGATGCACTAAATTGAGAATGTCAGAACATACCTTGACAATGCTTACAAGAAACTTGTTAGCCTTTTTTTGGATTAGCCCCTCATCATCCTAGATTCAAACATCGACTTACTCACTAAGAACAAACTACAAACGTTATAGTTATAGAACTAGAAATAAGTCCTGAATGGGCTGCTCTTGGTTTCAAGAATAATTTATTGGAGCTATCTAATCTTGCAGAAAACCTGCCTCGATCTGATGGAGCAACAACGAAGTCAACATTGGCTTTGTTGTTGCTCTGGTGGATCGAGAGAGGTTTGGTACAAGATTAGCCAATTCCTAATTTATTCTCTACTAAACAGGGCCAACCATGTGAAGGTGGAAGATCTTATGGCCCCTCCCCCCCACTCACATCACTCTCAATTCCCCAATACCCAATCTAACTGATATATTTAGGGTAAAAACTGAAGTAGACAGAAATTTAATATTTTTTTTCACAATATGCTTACTACAGATTGGATATAAAAATATTCAAAAAATGTCACGGAAAAGTAAATTTATCAAGAACTCATTGAAAGGAAAAGAAAAAAAAAAGGTATGCAAGACCTTAATATTGACAGGCATATGTGAATTTTATTTTATTATAAATGATCAATATTATAATATTATACATCAGTACTAGGTTTTTTTTTTTCTTTGCACCACTTGTTGCTAATTTCCTAAGTATTTCATTGATATCTATGTCATCTTATTTTACTGCGTGCTCTTCTATTGTTGATTGTCCTTGCATTCTTGCACGCATTGCATTCCTTGTCACATACTCACAGCGTTGAGGCACCAGATGCGGGTCACCGCCTACAGCGACAAAAAATATTAAATTTATAGGGAAAGTTATTGAATATGATTGATTTAGTTCATTGATAAGAAAAAATACGACTGGAATGTAATAATTTACCTGCCCTATGCTCTTCTTCTGTTAGAGGATCTTGATGTATGTCATGCAACTCTACCACTGAAACCACAAAATTTGTAAGTAGACAATCATAATTGAATTAGTAAAAAGAAAAAATAGAATCACAAAATTCATAAGTACGGAATTATTAAGTTATATATGATTAATATAAAGCAATATTACCATCGTAGCTCTCATGTGCAACAACATCATGGGGCTGCACCAACCCAGTTATGTTAGGATTAGGTTGCAACTCACTTTCAGGAGGCTGCACCTCATTGTTAGGAGGTTGCACCTCACTTTCATGGGGATGCACAGAAGCACCATCTTGTTGTTGCTCTCTACTGTCAACAAACTGTTCTGCAGTACTATTGATGGGATCGGTAATATTGCTACTCCCTTGCTATAAATAACAGAGAAACATATAGAATTATTGAGCGATATCAAACGAGAATGTATTTTAAAGGTAATAAAACTGTGTTATTGTGGTTAGATTTTTATAATATGCCATCTCATGCACACTGCATCTTGGCAACTGTCCCAAGCTTTTTCGGTGATCAATAACAGCTTGGTATCCATACTTGTAACCAAGTTGGAGGTCTTCCGTAGTGGATTTGGTACCAAAATTGTCCCCCTACATTGCATAAGAGTATTGATTTTTGTTATTGGTTGCCCCATGAATTACCAGAAACCTGGAAGGCGATATAACTAATAATATTGTTAAGATGTTTGATTACTTACAATTCATGCCTGTAACTTCAAATAGCCGCCTTGGCCTAGTTTGTGTTGGACATGTTTCTCAACCCTTTCCTTGGTGGATTTCGAAGTGTCATGGAGCCTATGAAAATTTTCAAGTATGTTATATACCGCAATTGTATTTAAAAATAAAAAAAGATAAAAGTATTGAATTCAAATTGTAATTTACCTTCCTGGACTAGGTCGATTTCTTCCTTCTTTTCTCAATCTCTTCTCCTTTGTGTCCTCAATGAACGCCTTCCATTCCCTTTTAGGAATAATGGGTGGACGCTCATACCTAGGGTTCTTTTTCAAGTTAATCCTATACATGTCACATATATATTTTAAATATAGGTCCACCGCTTTAGAGACCTCGCTTTTGTTGAAGGTATCTACCCCAAACATACGTTCAAGGTAGTCCAAGATTTATTTTTTGAGGTGAATACTCTAAGAATTCCACCTCATGCGTAATGTGGGACCAAAAATTTCCGACGACTGGTCATGCAAGTGTTTATAAAACAAGTTGTTTCCTACATCTAAAAATAAACGATCATTAATTAGAAAATAATAATATATAAGATGATATATGCTTCAGATATACAACAACAAATGGTTAAAACAATTAAAAACACCTGGAATTTTTAATGTATTTATTGGAACTCCTTTCTCATTCACCAAAAAAGTGCATGAAATTGTTCTTGTGCTGGCAACACATGACGATCTAGGAAATGAACTAACAGTGTCATCACTGCCACTGCCACCAGGTCCTGCGTGTGGCTCTACCACCTCCAACTGAAGGGGTATGTCATGCTCACGGTCGCCAACTATAGGTGTGGACCCAGTCTGAGTATGACTGGGATCAATCACAGGTGGAGTGTTGAATAGCCTAGCTGGTATATGTTGGCTCGTGTTGGATGGACGTTGTGGTGTACTCTCTGCAACATGACTACTACCAACATCTACTGTAGGAGCCGACTGAATCGGAACCAAAAAATCCTATATAAGAAAGAAAAAGTTTTTTTGATTAAAAAATGTAAAAGTTATAAACATGAAACATTCATAATTGAACTTACGACAAAAAAAAAATCACTTTAAGATATGGTTATTACCTTATATTTTTGAAGGTCTTCCTTCAACTGCTCTATCCTTTCTTTAGTTTCTTGATTTTGATTTTTACTTACAATCAAGGAAAGGATTTCTCTGTTCATTTTTCTGATGATTTTGTTGATTGTTACCATTATGTTGGGGTCATCCAACAAGTCGTTGTCGACCCAATCATCACAACCATGGCCCGTGGACTACATGTTTCAAGAAATAAAAGTTATTTTCAATTATATAAACAAATAATAAATTTCACATTAAATGTAATTCAAAAATGTTAATCATATGCCTGTTCTGGGGGGGTTGGAGATTTTCCATGATCATCCTGCCAAGAATTAGGTGTTAGAAATCCATAACAAATTAGATGACTCATGCAAACTCACAGAGTATGATGTGCATTATAGTGAAGTGCATTACCTGTAATTTACCTATTTTGAGGGTTTGGCTGGTGCTTTTCCATGATCAACCTACCGAGAATTAGGCGTTAGAAATCTATAACAAATGAAATGACTCATGAAAACATTAAGAGTATGATGTGCGTAAGATTTAGGTGTTATAAATCCATAACAAATAAACATCATGAACAATGATAAATTTACAAACAATGGGAATACAAATTTACAAACTGCACCACATCACATCGTGATAAGTAAACATAATAGATTTCAAATTACCACCCCCATAATAACGATGTCTGTATGCATTCGATTCAAGTTGTAATCAATCAACAAATCCTACCTTGCAATTATTGGTTTTATTGCGCATACAAATACATGGTTTCGTTCTCGCCCCTTCGTGTACTATTTTAAAACCCCTCGGGACAACAAATAATACATGGTTTCTTATTTGTTGTCCCGAGTCGTGTACTATTTATAAACCCCACAATATTTCTCGATGCCTTTGGACTTCCGTCAATATTCATAGACCCTCCTTTGTTTCTATCGTTGTCTCTTAGCTGTATATAATTTGCAGCCACTTCATATGTCCGCATACCTCGTGTATATTGGACTAGCTTCATCCAATCTCTATAATTGTAACAAGGCCCGACATACTCCATCAATTAAGTTATTCTACCATCAAAAAGCTTTATGCCATCCATGGAAAATATCCCCAAGACATGTAACGATGATGGATCGATGTGATATATCCTCTCGTCCAGACAAAAATTAGTGTTTACTTGAGGAAGGTCCTTGGGTACCCATCATTTCACTAAATGTTTGTACCTCAAGGGCACCTCGATGTCATATATGCTCTCAGCATCATAAGAGTATGACCCCCCTTCAACAAGAAAAAGTTCCATGCATCTATGGAATTTTCTTCTGATCTTCTCACCTCTAGTTGCTCTCCGTCTACCTGAACTTTCCTCGCTCGATGAAGACCGATCTGACAAATACCTGTTTGGTTGTACCTGTAGTCCATCGAATGAGCGAGCAGTTAAGAAGAATGCCCCTTTCAATTCTAGTAATGATAATTATGTAGGATACAAGGATGACAAAAGGCAAACAACAAATATGCATTCTTCTTAAATGGCAGATTGATCAACTCGTATTTGTGATGTGGAGAGACCAAGTCATAAAATAATAATATTGTTAGATATCTTTGCCTATCCCATGTATATTTTAGTCCACTTAATTAATATGGAGTTATGTCTTTTTCTTCTTTAATTCTAAAAAAAATTATTATGTATATTTAATTATTATAATTGTAAATTCTAAAATGAGTATCTAAATGGTTATTTTAGTATAATGTGTTTTGTGTATATAATATATTAACAATTTACCAATTTTTTTTAGGTGAAAATATTTTAAGATTTTTAAAAAATTAATTAATTTATTAATTTTCATAAAAGATAATTATAAAATATTTGACTATATTTAAAAAAAATAAAAAATTAAGATTTTATATAATTTCAG
Organism: Picea mariana; assembly: GCA_032191745.1. Lineage (NCBI taxonomy): Eukaryota > Viridiplantae > Streptophyta > Pinopsida > Pinales > Pinaceae > Picea > Picea mariana. The sequence continues at coordinate 35,227 of JASDQU010711515.1, forward strand.
AAAAAAGATGATTTTTATAATATATTAATTTTTTCCTATAAAATTTGGAGAATCATTTAAAAAATAAAAAATAAACTCAACCCCTAAAATCGTCCCTATTTGAAAATGTACAATATTATATGACTCAAGCATGACATTATCATAGCTAACACACCTTTGTACATTTTCAACAATAATATTAATTGGCACAATGATAGAAAGGTATTTTGAGCTACTTTTTCATAATAACAATAAATGACACAATGATTGAAATATATTTTAAGGTGTCTTTTCATTAATCTTTGAGAGAAATCTACTTAGATAAATAGACCAATTGCAAAACATTAATAACACAACAATATTATTGTGAGTTACATTTTTCCCCAAACTTTTATAGCAAGTAGTAGTGTTAGATCTAGAGGTAAGGGTTATTTAGTTTAATATGCTTCAATAATCCCTCATGATGGGTGGACTGTCCACTAAAAATGTTGAACGTTTCAAAAATTCCATACACCGTTTATTTCCAGAATTACAAAATTAGCATTAAGAGGAAATGTGAAAAATTGCATTCTTTAAAACTTAAATCACTTTTCCTTAATCAATTTTTTACCTGGTACAACTTGGACATATTTTATGAAGGAACATTGTTTATGCAAATACAATTCCACAAAAACTAATCATCGTTCATTGAAATATATGGTTATCAAATTATTGTAATTGTCAATTAAGTGGAATGTGTTTTGTGTACATAGTTCAATAAGTTCTTATGATTTCTTCTTGAATGTATAATATGAACAATATTTCATGCTCTTGGGCCTAACAAACCTTCTAGAGTCTACATCCACAAAGATTTGGCTTCTCTGCTCTTTTATTTAGTCTGCTACAAAACCTGGCATTGCGTGCATTACATATTCAATCATACAATCATGTTGAGGTTAAGGGACCTCTGTGAGGCAGACTAGATCACACCAGGCTCCTCAACCTGTGACCTAAACCTCAAAATATAGCTTACATAAGTCTTCTAAAACCTTATGAAAATCATATTGATCTTTATCAACTCACCAACAACAACTGAACTTCCACCAACCCTTAACCTAGACCTCCTAGGTTCTTATTTATACTATTTTACAGGCTTATAGCCATTACAGTCCTTATGAAAAACCCTAACCCTATCATGGTTAGGATTTCTTGCCTGCGTGCCACACTGTTTTTCCTTCTTTTTTTGCATGTTTCTTTCTTGCCATCTATTGCGCCTGTTCCAAATTTAGGTCTTTCCCAAAATAGACCTTTTCTCCAAAAATAGGCTTGCGCCCAAAATAACCTTCCTTCTAAAAATAGGCATGTGCCAAATAGGCCCCCAACACTGAAATGTGGCTTGTCTTGGGCCACTCAGGTAGTGCATGCTCCTTGTACTACCCTGTCCAAACTGTGGAACTTTTCTGCTAGTTCCTTTCCTTTTTTCCTCAACTGCGCAACTTTTCCTATTAGAGCTTCTACTGTTTGCGTTGTTATCTCCTCTTGTATGAATGTTTCACTCTCTGTTTGTGCCTATTCCATAATTTTCTTTTCTTCTTCCAACTGCGTAATCATTCGTGCTTCTTTTTCATGGAGGGGCTCCAATTAAACTTGTCTTTCTTGCTTCTTTGTCTGAGTTTCTTTTAACTCCGTTTGCAGAGTCTTCATTTCTTGAGTGCCCTTCAAGTGCTCTGTGATGCTCATTATTTTATGTTGTTGCTTTAGCTCTTGTATGGCAGCGCCGATTCTCTCATCTTCTTGGTCCCACTATTGGGCCTTTTCATATTCTTCTAGGATAGTCCATATCTTCAC
>JASDQU010711518.1:13560-27585 GCA_032191745.1 Picea mariana
CTTGGTGGAAAAATAGAATGCATGGGATTTGAATATAGTAAGGATTTTCTAGTCTGAGCTTATGGTGATCTAGGACTGATACTTATTTGTGTGTTGATGTGAAGAACTTGTTGTAGGGCTGAGGTGATTAGTATCCATTGAAGATGTCATGTCCATGATCTGATGTGTTGCTCCTAGAGTGTAAACAAGAAAACTCCAATGATTAATGTGCACAATGAATATGGAATGTGTTATATGGTACAAATAAACATTGGTGGTGGTGTGCATCCATGTTGGTGAAGTATACATATGAAGAGAATGTATATATCCATGTTTGAGTTACATTGAAGGATGTAGAACTAGAGAATCCACCTGAGGTGTAGTGTCATCGTGGACAATACCTAGCTGAGTAGACATAGCAGTAGAATGCTAAGGCTTTGGTGTTGTTGTTTAAGAAAGAATGGTTGTACATCTACCTATATAGGTATGTAGTTCTAACTAGAGAAACCATCTGAGGTGTAGTGTTGATGTGGACAATATCTGGCTGAGTAGACATAGCAATAGAATGCTAAGGTTGTGGTTTTGTTTAAGAAAAAATGGTCGTAAATCTAACTCTATATATATGTAGTTCTAAATTGTTGGAAAAGTTAGCTAATAATGACATAAATATTATAGTTGGTGAGGAACAATTTCTGAAGGAACTATTGTATACAAAAGTGTAGTGGCTGGGTGCTAGTTCTTGCGAATCCTACATTGTGAAAACATTATCTAGTAAAAGTCTTGTAATTATCATTGTTGTAGCCAGTGAGAGGACAAGGGCAAGCAATTATGGAACTAGGTATAATAGATCATATATGTATTTTGTTAATTGGTGTGTGGTAGAAAAGAAAAATATTAAGTTAAAAATCATTGGGGAGATTTGGGATTTAGAATGAGAATAGTAGAGTGAGAGTGCATCTAGGTAAAAGGATAAGAATGTATTATTTAGAAAGTTTGGAAGAGGGATAGTGCAACCATATGAGATGATATGGATTGATGTGATGTAAAAGTGAGAGAGAAAGGTATTTATGTATTATGTTTTGTTGGGTCTTAACATTATAAGGAAGAGGTATTGCAAGAGGTGAGTTCATAGTTTGTGTCATCTTTATAGAGTTGATAAGTATTTCAATGAGCATCTTATAAACAATGTCATTGTTTTTGATGGGGTAGAAGGATGAGAAGGTATCATTTGGAATGTGTGGAAGAGAGAAAGTGAAACCATATGAAATGGTTGGATGTGAGGTACAACTAAGAGAGAAAGATATTTATGTAGGATGTCTCGGTCACATCATTACATGGAAAGGGTATTGCAATAAAGATGAGTTCATAGGTTTTGTTATCCTTAAAGAGTTGATAGGTATTTCAATGGACATCTTATAAAGAATTTCATTGTTATTCATATGATATGTTCCAGAGTAAATTAGAGTAATCAAGGGGAGATACATAACATTCAACATTCTCTTGAAAATTCCCTATGAAAAGGGTGACTACACAATGTTTATTAATGAGAATATGAGTTTCTTCCTATTGTACAAATCCCCAATGATAAGGAGAGGGGTGAGGAGTGATGGAAAATGCGATTATTTTGGTTACAATTGTGAAGGATTATAGTGGCAAGTTGGTCTTTGATCTAACAATTATGAGTAAAAAGGAGACTTAGAGAGGGGAATAAATTTCATTTGTCATTATGAGTAATGAGGGATATTTTTCAATAGAGTTTGGAATAGGCACTATTTTTTGTTGGGGAGAAGTGTCCAAAGATTGGTGTACCCTAGGATCATCAAGGGATTTCTCATCTATGTATAAGGATTTGGATGTGAATAATTATTATAAGAATAAGCATTTTGTAGTAGTGTCCTTTGGAGCCTTATAATACTTGCACTAACATGTGGGATGAGAGGAGGGGTCTAGATTATTGGGATTAGCTTCATGCATTGTTTAATAGGAACTAGGATTTGGACTAGGGATAGCAATAAGGTTAGGATNTAAAGACTTTGTATATGGGGGTTCTCTAAAATAGTTATACTTCTTTATAAAAAAACTACAAGTAAACCAAAATTATATTTAAAATACCTCTTCAGGTTTCTTGATTTATAGTTGAAATTTGAGCTAGGTAAAGAGTGTACACTTGATGTACTATACAACCACCTACACATTAAATTTGACAAATAAATTGGACAATAAAAACACCACATGGAACTTGGCATATATGCAATATCTACACATTAAATTTGACAAATAACTTGACAATAACAAATAATTAGACAATAAAAACACCACATGGAACTTGGCATATATATCAATATCTACATATGAAATTTGACAAATAACTTAACGATAAAAACACCTTGTGAAGGGTGGCCATAAATCATCTACTCATAAATGTCAAAAGGTTTATGAAAATCTGTCTTAGTAATGTACATTTTTGAAAATGAAGAGCTAGATTGTCAAAATGCTTACGAAAATCCGTCTTAGTGGTTGGAGAAAGAGATTTTATATTATTATACTTAGATGCAACATTGTCATGCATTTCCCATAGCATAGTGGGAAAGTGAATTGTAGTATCCAACTAGCATATTGGGAAAGGGAATTGTAGTATACAACTAGACGAGGGGGAGTTGTAGGTTGTTGATGCAATGATTTATTATCGTGCCAATATACGTTTTTGGTACCAGCACAGTTGCATATAGTTGCATAAGTTGCATTGTTGCATAAAGTTGCATATAGTTGCATAAGTTTCATTGTTGCATAAAGTTGCATATAGTTGCATATTGTCACTAAAAAAACATGATAAGTTGCATTGTTGCATATAGTTGCATACGAAATTGTTGCAATATAGTTGCATATAGTTGTTAATAGTTGCATATAGTTGCAATATAGTTGCATATAGTTGCATAAGTTGCATTGTTTCATAAAGTTGCATATAGTTGGATAAGTTGCATATTTGCATATAGTTGCATAGTTGCATATAGTTGCATGAGTTGCATAAAGTTGCATATAGTCACTAAAAAACATGATAAGTTGCATTGTTCCATATAGTTGCCTAGTTTCATATAGTTTCATATTTGCATATAGTTGCATACGAAATTGTTGCAATATAGTTGCATATAGTTGCAATATAGTTGCATAAGTTGCATTGTTGCATAAAGTTGCATATAGTTGCATAGTTGCATATAGTTGGATAAGTTGCATATAGTTGCATAGTTGCTTATAGTTGCATATAGTTGCAACATAGTTTCATATAGTTTCATAAGTTGCATAGTTGCATATGAAATTGTTGCAATATAGTTGCATAAGTTGCATTGTTGCATAAAGTTGCATATAGTTGGATAAGTTGCATATTTGCATATAGTTGCATATTTGCATATAGTTGCATATTTGCATATAGTTGCATAGTCTCATATAGTTGCAACATAGTTGCATAAAGTTACATATAGTTGCATAAGTTACATAAGTTTCATTTTTTCATTCTCATACGCCTAGGGAGTATGAGAATTAATTGACACAAATATGCACACTACCAAATTCCATTAAGTGGATTCATGTAGAGATTAAAGATCCACTAGTGTTTAATGGTACAACTAATGCCACAAAGTTTATGGAACACATAACTTAACACATCATGCTTGAATAGAGGGTATAAACATTGGATATCACTTTGGTATATATCCTTGAATGATTGTGGGAATTTCATTATGAACTTTGGACTCACAAGAAGATATAGTAGGACTAGGAACCTACTAGACATAAGGTTTGTGTTGACCCATGTTCCCATCCACCGATCTTGATAAGGACAAGATATTGATATGATCTGAAAGACTTTGAAAGTCCAACTCATAGGGACTATGAGGGGATATATATATAAGAGTAGTGTAACTTAGTGGAATGTATAGGGCTATATGGGCTCGAACCTTAACCTTCTCGGTAGAACAGATCAAAGTTATTATTATCAAAATAATTTGAACTGTTCCAAGAACCCAACATGCATTTTATCACATTGGGCTCTTTCCATGTCCATGTGGATTCCACTACCATTGCATTGGGAACATGTTGTCATAGTTAGGAAAACACATGTTACACCACCCCAGGTAAATTTCTAGAAAAACAAATTAATTACACAACCATGAAAGGCAAAGGCTTGGTGATGGCATATATGCTACAAAATTTCAAGTATTATCTTCTGGACCAGTCCTTCAATTTGTCCATTGATAATTTAGTGGTCAAGTATTTGGTTAACAATACAATGTTGGAAGGTTAATTCTATCGATGTTTGCTACTATTTTAGGAGTTTGATTTTGAAGTGGTGGTTAAAATAGGTAAATAAAATGTGGGACCTAATCACCTCTCGAAAATCCACAATTGGAACAATGTTGAGATAGCTCATAAAGTGATGAATGTAGATATATTTTGCATGGAAGCTGTAGTTCTTGAATTCTTCACTAATATTCAAAACTTCAAATATAAATCTACATGCACTAGAAGAATACGGTGATAGTGAAGATTGATAGCTCATAATTAAGGATACAAATTATTAGTTAATCATATGATACTTGCACACATTAGCAATGGATGGGATTGTTGACTACTATGTGTTAGATCATGAATGATAGGTGTTTCTCTAGGAATCCCATGATGGACATAGCAACATACATTATAGTGAGAAGACACAACTATCACAACATAGATTACAATGAGACATGTTGGATGCAAGTATCATTCAATTCAAGGCTAGAGTGCACTCTCCACTCCATTATTCATAGTATTATATTCATTCACTCCTATCAGTACATATTCTCCCTTTATCTTCTATCATTTGTTTACTTAGGGTTCATATGTGTGTGTGTGTGTGTGTGTGTGTGCGGTTAAGATTTTGTACTAAAAATCTGTTATAGTTGTATTGGTCAATGTAAGAATACAAAAAAAGGTTTTTCCCACAGCCTATGATTCATACTTTGTTAAAAAAAATTGATGCTTGTCTACCAAAAATGAATTGTATCCTTTCATGAGGATTGTGAACTTTTACTAGTATAAAGTCTACTTTAAAAAACACGTCAAAACCCTTACCTTTTCATTGTCCTTTCGCCAGATCCATTAGCCCATACAACTTGATAAGATTTTTCCATGATATGCAATTCCATCACCAAGACCTGCATGAATCATAAAAGACAAAATCTTTATATGAGTAAATAATTAATAAGCAAATAAACATGCATTTAGTTATGTAAAATTTTCTAGAAAAAAATTAAGTAGTCGCATACCTTAATGAGCTTTTCTTTGTTTCGAGAATAGGTTATTCTCTACTGAACAGGGCCAACCACGTGAAGGTGGAAGCTCATATGGCCCCTCCCTCCCCTCACATCACGCTCAATTCCCCATACCCAACAAATGATTTTCTTTATATAGAAAAATAGACATTCATGCATAACTAGGATAGTCATCAAAACATATGAACATATAAACATCGATACACATCCAAATACAAGTCATCAATTTATACATCTAATTTTTCTTTGATTTATGTTTTTTTACATTCATAAAATTGACAATTGGGGTATCATAATCATCCAAGGACATTGTATTTCGTGTGCCCTATCCTTCTATTGTTTGTGTGCGCTCATGTACCATACTTATGGTACGTCGCTGAGAAGGGCGTCGAGGCATCTGTTCAGGGTCGTGAACTACAACAACGAAAATAATCATATCGATATGTTGAAATATAATTGAAATAACTCATTCATTATTTTGATTAACATTACACTATTTCTCTTTACCTGTCTATGTAGTTGTGACAGTTGGTGCGTTAATTTATTGTCCACTTGGTTCATCTCGCAGTTCACCCTCCTGAGCTACATGCTCTTCAATTTTGAGAAGATAATATATAAGTATAAATCAGGAAATAAATATCTACAATCACAGTAAATATTTCTAATTCTGAATCATACATATCGGAATGGGTACTCTGCTCTACACTATCATTGGACATGTGCACCCTTGTATGACATGGTGTCTGCTAAATACCACTAGATTCACTATTGCGGTAGAATTGTTGCTTGAAAACAAACATAAATACTTAGTTAAGGGTGATATAATAAAATATGAATAGACTTTACAAGCATGCTACTACGGTTTCCTTATTCATTTGATTTACCTGTGTGGCTGGGGAGATAGGAGTCTGGCCCAAGCTTTTTCTATATTCAATCACACTTTTAAAACCATGTTTGTAACCAAGTTTTAGGTCCTCCTCGGTGGCAGCAGTGTCGAACATATTTAACTACAATGCATAACACCATTAAAAATACCAATAACAAAAACATATATTTGTTCGCTACTATTAAATAAATATTAACCACAGTTAATCATTTAAACATTACTGTTTGGGCTTTTAGTTTTCCATAGCCACCTTGGCCTAGTTTATGATGGTTGTGTTTTTCCACTCTGGCTTTGGTTGCTTTGGAGGTGTCTGGTAGCTTACATATTGAATTTTTGAAAAAAAATAGATAATGTAATTGTTACTTAAAACGGGAAAGAAAAACATAAATGATCATATTTCACTGATAATATGACATGTGTTGTACCTTGCTTGACCAGCTCATGGATGTCTTCCTTGTTTTTTAAACAATTTCTCCTTTGCATCCTCTATTAGTGCCTTCCACTCTTTCTCTGTAACCATGGGAAGTCACACAAAAGATACAACCTGTGCAGGATGAAGCCTGCAAGGTGTTCGAAGAGATTGATGGATAGGGATCACAACTAGATCAAGTGGTTGCAGCAATAGAACAATGCCTGGAAGGGCCTATTACAGATAAAACGATCTAGGAGCTCGTTGAGCAGGAGGCTCGGGTGAAGCAGCAAGTCGAGGAAACTCGAGTTAAGCTCGAGGCCTTCGAAGCAACATTGTCTGCACCTGAGTGACTCGGGACAAGTCACAGGTGAGCGTTGGGGGCATGTTAGCCCTCAACCAAGTTTTGGGAAACTTGGGTCAGATTTGGCCCATTGTTGGACTTTGACACGATGGTCGAAGATGGAGCGCCCAGGCGGAGCCGAGATAGAAGATCTCACCCATTTTTTTAGGGATATGTGGACCAAGTAACAGGTTCTCTAGGGTTTTTGTAACGGGTTTTAGGGGATATCGGCCCATGGGATTTTCCCATGTTTAGGCCTTATTGTAAGGGTTTGTAAAATATAAATAAAAAAGAATGTATTATAGAAGAGAGGAGAGATAAGTGAAAATAGTTCGAGTTTCTTTGTGCAAAGGAATGTATGTGTGTTAAGGATTTGTGCTCGATAGAGAGTTGGCTCTATGCCTTGATCGGGTTTTGGAAGGAGGATCTGGGGCTCAGTGCGTAGATCTATTGTCTATTGCAGAGCTCAAATCTATGGCTTAATGCACAGGAGTAACTAAATGTAAGAGATTGGTGAATAATAAAGAGGCAAAGCGGTTGGTGGACGTACCCCACACGGGGGTGAACCATGTATATCTGGTGTCTTATTGTTTGATTTGTGCAATGTTATCTCTGTTATGTTTTGCTCAATGCTTATATTAGAATGTGTAATGAATATGTATGTTTTTCTTAAATGATTTGCTTATGTTAGAATGCTAGATCGGATTCACAATGTTAAGTGATAAGTGTTTAGGGTGCATAATCTTTGTTGTTACTGCATCGATCTATATTTGTGTATGTTCTATGATGTTAATAAGGTTAATGAACTAATATATGTCACCTCCTAAGCGTTAACAGAATATTCTGCGAAGTGTTATTATCATAGATCTGTGTCCCATCCTAGTTATAGACACCTGCATCCTGTAACCTCCCCTGCTTCTACCTCGGGTGAGACTTCGCCTACTTCACAGGTGTTTCCGAAAGGGCCAGTTCTCGAGGTTTTGTTGGTGCAATGTTAAGCGTTGAACCCTGAGTCTGCCCCTGTGCCAACAAAGGGTTTCATTGCCAGGACCTGAAGCTTTGACTGCTAGGAACTGAAGTAAAGAAAAATAGAAGCTTTGTGCATATATTTGCTACTGAAGTGCACACTACTCTACTTGACTTATGAATATTTGTGCTAAGAAAGAAATTTGATCTGAAGAAAAGAGGTAAATCTTTGTGCTTTGGCAAGAGAAAGATAACTGAAATTTTTTGTTTCGAAAGCATGAACCTAAGTATGTTTAATAGATTATGTCATAGTCTAAAGGCTAGGGTGCAGTTGAAAGAAAGAGTTTATTTGAGTAAACTTAATGGAAATGAAGAAAGATATGTTATTCATATGCATAGAAAGAGTTTTTGGACTAATAAGTGGATGCAGGAACCTAGAAAAAAAAATTGCAGATTGCAAGTCCAGCACTATGATTCTAAGGGAAGTGCGCATTACAGAAGAGGTTGGGGAACATTTAAAAGAAAATGAGGATTAAATTTGTGTTATAACTGTAGAATACTGGGACACCTTGCTAAGGAATGCCCTGGCGCAGGTCCTATTTGTCTTTGTTGTAAGATTGTTGGTCATGAGGTGGAGGACTATCCAAGGATGATTACTAAAGTTGAAGGGATGAACATAAGACAAGAAAACTATGAAGAAAGTCAAGAGACTAAGGGCATGTTAGGAAGTCATAAATAAAAAAGGTCAGAGAAATTTCATACTACGTTATTACAGTTGAAAGAAACGATGGATGTTCACAAAGATGTCAGTTTACCAGATATCCTAAAAGTAAAACAACGCATAAATGCAAAAATAGAAGACTTCGACATAGACTGTGTCTTGGATGAAGAAACACAAGTGAATATTATGACAAAAGAAACTTGGAAAATTTTGGGAAAGCCTAATGTGGTACCTTCATTGGGAAGGATAAGCTTATTTAAGAGTAAGATGATAACCCTATGTGGAAGAGTTACTAAAGTACCTATTATTGTTTAGGGAACATTGTCTAAAGAAGAATTCGAAGTCATTCAGTTTGTTGGGGACAATGCCCCTTTTCCACTATTGTTAGGTAATACTTGGATTGAGAAGGATCAAATCAGAAGGAAAGAAAAGGAATAAGCTATAGAAAAGAAAAAGAAAGAACTAAGGGATTTCATAGCTAGGAAAATAGACCGACTAATAGAAGAATGAGAGGATAATTCAAAACAACAGAGCAAAGTAACAACACAGGAGGGGCAGATAGTCAGAGAATTATCTACCAAGGTTGGAATAATGCAAGAAGGTTTGAAGGACCTATATATTCAAGAAATCAGTATTCCCACTCAAGAAGTATTAAGAAAAGGAATGTTAGCTTCAGACCCTTTTAGGGCACCTCGACAGTGTGAATCTACTACGCTAGGGGAAGATAAGAATAAAAATGGAAAGAGGATTCTAGAAACAGTTAGAAAAACTTAGATCACAAGGAAAAAGGCAAGGAAGCTCAATAAAAATAAGGCTAAGTTGGAAAAGCTACAAGAAGTTACAGAAACCACATGGAAGACTTCGCATACTGGAACCTCGCAGGAGGCAGGTTCGCAGGACTTGAACCTTGTTGGAACAACAGGTCCATGCAAAATGGGACTTCACCCTGACGATGCTAGATGAATGTTGGAGGCGCCCCGACTGTTAGAGTGACGCTTCAGAACGGTTAGAAAACGAATTTATATGTTGATGGACTGCTTTTGGACGTTCAAACCGCGCCATAACGGACAGATTTACATTGATGGAAGCATTTCCTAGCCGTTGGAATATCCATTACGATGCCTCGCTTATTTAACTAATTGGTCGCTGCACTGGGACCACTTTTTTCTACCCGTGATTAGCTGAGCTAAGCAGAGAATTGTCCAAGTGTCAAGATGTGTTATCTAAAATTAGACCTCGCATGTCTGTTTGTCTACCCCACCTGTTCGTTTTCCTACCTCGCCTGTTTGTTAAAGACTAAAATGTCAGACGAACCTAGTGAATTAGATAACTTTGTCGAGGAATTCCTTAAGAAACTAATGGCCAACAGACTAATATCTGAAGGTGTACATACGTCGTCGACTAAGGGACTACAGGCTTCCCCTTCGACCAGACGTCGTTCTGGTTGTGTCAACCCCGAAACTAAATAGGTAAGTAAGCATTGTGGTGATCTTGTTAATTCAAAGCATATCTCGTCGATCCTACCTTAATACGTTCCACCTTTGGTTGGCATTGTTAACCATGACAGTATCCCCCGATATTTTGAGCAAGAATCGGTCGAAGCTCAAATAGTGAATCTCGTTGAGACCCTCCAACAGCTTCAGGCTAAGATAAAATAATTGGAGGCCCAAACAGTCCCAAGCACCCCATAAGAGGTGCGTGACCAGAGGGAGGAGACCGTTAAGAACACAGTTGCAAGCATAAGAGCCCTCGCCTCATAATGTAATAATTTAAGTGATAGGAGCACCCAAACATATGAACGCATTGTCGAGGATCCAGAACTAAAGAAGCTAGAAGTGCAGTTACAGGAGGCGCAGCAGCAGGAATTTTCAGTGCAGGCGCAAATGAAGCTGATCACTGCAATGGAAAGAATGAAGAGATCCCAGAAGCAGCACGTAGTACAGCAGAAGATCACTTCCCTCCAGGGTAAGGTAATGGAAGTCACGCAAAAGATATAACCTGTGTAGGATGAAGCCTGCAAGGTGTTCGAAGAGATTGATGGACAGGGATCGCAACTGGATCAAGTGGTTGCAGCAGTAGAACAGTGCCTGGAAGGGCCTATTACAGAGCAGACGATCCAGGAGCTCGTTGAGAAGGAGGCTCAGGGGAAGCAGCAAGTCGAGGTAGCTTTAGTTAAGCTCGAGGCCTTCGAAGCAGCATTGTCCACACCTGAGTGACTTGAGGCAAGTCACAGCTGAGTGTTGGGGGCATGTTGGCCCTCGACCAAGTTTTGGGGAAACTTTGGTTAGATTTGGCCCACTATTGGACTTCGACACGATGGTCGAAGATGGAATGCCCAGGCGGAGATGAGATCAGATATCTCACCCATTTTTTGAGGGATATGTGGACCCAATAAGGGGTCCTCTAGGGTTTTTGTAATGGGTTTTAGGGGATGTCATCCCATGGAATTTTCCCATCTTTAGGCCTTATTGTAAGGGTTTGTAAAATATAAATAAAGAAGAATGTATTGTAGAAGAGAGGCGAGCTAAGTGCAAATAGTTCGAGTTGCTTTGTGCAAAGGAATGTATGTGTGTTAAGGCTTTGTGCTTGATAGAGAGTCGGCTTTGTGCCTTGACCAACTTTTGGAAGGATGATCTGGGGCTAAGTGCGCAGATCTTTTGTCTGGTGTGGAGCTTGACTCTGTGGATTAGTGCACAAGAGTAACTAAATGTAAGAGATTGGTGAATAATAAAGAGGCGAAGCGGTTGGTGGATGTAGCCCCACACTGGGGTGAACCACGTATATCTGGTTTCATATGGTTTTCTTTGTGCAATGTTATCTATGTTATGTTTTGCTTAGTGTTTAGATTAGAATGTGTAATGAATATGTATGTTTTTCTTAAATTATGTGCTTATGTTAGAATGTTAGATCTGATTTGTAGTGCTAAGTGCTAAGTGTTTAAGGTGCATAATATTTGTTTTTACTGCGTCAATCTATCTTCGTGTATGTTATGTGATGTTAATAAGGTTAATAAACTAATATATGTCACTTCCTAAGCATTAACAGAATATTCTACGAAGTGTTATTATCACATATATGTGTCACAGCCTAATTACAGACACCTACGTCCTCTAACCCACCATGCTTCTACCTTGGGTGAGACTTTGCCTGCTTCGCAGGTGTTTCCGAAAGGGTCAGTAGTCAGGGTTTTGTTGGTGCATTGTTAAGCATTGAACCCTGGGTCTTCCCCTGTGCCAACAATACATCTCCAAAAATGGACATGCAAGTGTCTAACTCCATAAAATCCATGTATGAGATCCATAAAAAAGGAAATATAAAGATAAGTGTGCATTTGAAAAAGATGTATGGGAATATATGTCGCGTCGTCTACATGCATATTCTACTCCTAAGTGACCTAGAGCACACACATGTACAAGAATTTCAATCTAAATAGTAAACATGAAATTCCACAAAAAATATTAATTTAGACATATATAAAAAATAGTATACGACATGAAGAAATTGAAAAGATATGTACACATGTACTAAAAACAATTGTGGACCATTACTTGAGTGGTAAGCAAGATATTAGGAGAGAGGGAGGGTGAATAAAAGTAGGATCTCTAAAGACACATTTTTTATCTTATGTGCAACATTTTCCAATGCCATAGTATTTAGATGGAAGGTCCATGTAATCAAGATTCATGTTCCGAAAAAACTTAGTATAAGTAATCCTAGAAAAATAATGTAGTACCTCTTTTCGTGGAAACCTCCCATATGCTATGAGGACTCAATCATAATAAAAAACAATGATGTGAGGGTGTTTGAAATATTTAACCTTTAACATCGATCATTTTGGCCCTTAATTAAAGTTGAACATAGATTTGGTTTGGTGTTTAAAGACTTTTCCCTCTATGGAAAACCATTTATGTAGTCCCTTCACTTCCTTCCTGGATCTCCGTGGCAAGTCAATAAACCCATCAAAGATTAGCCCAATTACTTTATATACATCAATAAATGTTCCAATAGAGTGAAAAACTATCTTCAATTTATGATGACTCTCAGTAAGGAGGCATGTCAAGGTGGACCCATAATTTTGCATAGTGGAATGTTCAAGTTTGAATAGTCAAATACTAAATATGCTCTTCCCAAGGAGCCTCCTAAAAAATATTAAAGGGGTAGGTAGTTATGGGCACATATTTTTCACATGTCACATGTTTAAAAAAATAACAATTAGAAGTACTTAATATGTGATTTCATATATATAATTGCATTTAAAAACTAAGCATTGATCACAAATATTGGCATTTTACTAGGATACTCATCCTTGCATTGAGCATTTCCCTTGTGTTGAGTCTAGCCCTCTAGTTGATAACATCCTTTAGAATGATCATAACCCTTGAAATGAGCACAACCCTTTGAATGATCATGGTCCCATGCATCCGACCTCTCGTGACCTGTGTCTACAAATACCTTTATATATAAGAAGAGTGTGTACACACACATACTTATGGTCCATTTATAATATACATGTAAATGTGAAGGAATTTACCTACTGAGTCTATTGGGCATGGTGGGACATATACATTCACTAACATGGGAAAACATTATGTGTTTGGATCATGATCCCTCCACCACAATTCATGGTTCGAGCAAAGAGTCAACTAAGGCAATGGTTTAGGCCCATACACACTAAAGGATGGATGCACACTTTGATGGGATGATCCTCTAGGAGATGGATATGAAAAAGGGATGAATTTAAATTAGAGATTATGTGTGACTAATTAATTCGTGAATGTATTTCAATATGCATTTACACACAAATTATGTATGTGCATAACATCGACTCTATGTGCATGCAAGTTTTTGGACAAAATTGATCATTTCATACTATCGTCAAATGGAGGTGTAAAAATGGGGCAGCAATGCCTCCCTATAGATATATAGATAGAGCTTTGTAGCAAGAAACAATTCTAAGACATTACTAAAGAATCATATGACAATCACATCACTAGATGCCTAAGGTGAAGCATAAAATACCATAGTTATATATTCTAGTTTGAATGTATTGAAATGAATAAATGCACATACACATTTCATTGATGTAAGAAGATGATGTATTTATTGTGCTTGTACCACAAGATGATGAAGAAAAAGTGGACAACTATTTGACATAATACACACAAATTAAAAACATATTATTAGAACCATGTAAATGATAATTATTATGTATATGAAGGTTTTAAAAAGCTATCTATTTTAGAAAAACCATAAAAATGTTTTTAGTAAATCATGAATAATTTATGAAGAACAATATTCCATTAGCGTATTACACAAACATATAGATAACATTATATGTATTTGATCCAACTTCCAATTTTATTTATGTGAATTAAATTATGTCTTCAAATTTTGACTCAATTACTATTCATATAAATA
>JASDQU010711519.1:29191-39807 GCA_032191745.1 Picea mariana
GATGTAAGAGGAGAATTTCATTCTAACGAATTTGTTGAATTTTGTAAGAAAGAGGGCATCCAAAGGCATCTCTCTGCACCATATACTCCCCAGCAGAACAGGTTTGTGGAAAGGAGGAACTGAATAATGGCTGAAATGGCTAGATGCATGTTGGAGGAGCAGCACCAAAATAATATTGGTGGAGGAAGTACACACTGCGATGTACCTGCTAAATAAATGTCCTACTAAAGCAGCGCTAGAAGTTCTTCCAAGTTCCATAAGAGGCGATAAGAGGCTGTTGAGCAGGAAACCACAAGCCAGTCCTCTTAGGTTTTTTTGGTTTGTTGCATATGTTCTAATTCCTGAAGAAAAGAGGACGAAATTGATGTTTTCTTGCTATTGTGACCAACATAAGACCTATTAATTGATAGATGTTGCCACTAACAAAGTGATGATAAGTCAAGATGTAATTGTGGATGAGAGTGCAAGTTTTTTCTAACCCTTTTCAATTCAGAAATCACATTGGAAAAGTGATGATGGTGGTTGTTGTGAGGTTGGAAATACAAGTTTTTTGGCAAGGTGCTGAAGGAAGGGCAGTCATTGTTACTTGGTGTGTGTGAAAAGCACAATGATAAAGACATTAAAAATGTTCCAAATCAGGAAGAGGACAAAGCATAGAACAAAAAGCCCAAATGGTAGTTATTACAAAATGAGCTAGATCAGTAAATGAGTAAAGCCTAGATAGGGTTGAGTCACATAACAGCTCAATGGAAGATACTCTCAATGACACCGTATGATACTATCAATGAATATATGGTGCACTTGTTAAAATAGAGATTACTCCCTTATATATCATTGTTCACTAAGTAAATCATTTCCACTTATGAATATGGGATAAACTGCTTTACACAAAATGTGAACATTAACTTATCCTAAAGTCATGAAGTGACTTTATTACATAGTAAGCCTTATATCCTAACACCCCTTCTTAAGGCTTACAATACTGAAAGAAAAACATGCTAATTGGAGATAACACACACTGACTGAAAACTAAAACATTAGAACCAAACAATCTTCAGAAGCTTCTTCTTTGAAAACAGTTCTTGGACCAAGTAGAGCTCTATCAAGCTGCCTCGTAACCCTTGTAAAGGTGTAGCTCTCGAGTTCCTAGATTCCACCTTGCGGACTCCCGAATTATGAATCTCTCAAATTCTTGGACAACCATCCATGCTGAGCTGTAACTACACTAGATCCCTTCTTGTCTTCAATGTGCGGGCTTCTTAAAATGCAGAGAATGCCCTTTCTTCAGTAAGATCATCACCACTGTCCTATGTCACATGGTTTCGGTTGAGTCACATAACTAAGCTCAAAGGAAGATGCTGACAATAACACCATATGATATTATCAATGAATAACTGGTGCATTTTTTACAATGGAGATTACCTCCTTATAAATTGTTGTTCACTAAGCAAATCATTTCCACTTATGAATGTGGGATAGACCCGCTTTACACAAAAAGTGAACGTTAATATATCCTAAAGTCATGAAGTGACTTTATTACATAGCAAGCCTTATATCCTAACAGTACTTTAACACTCTGTGGGATGTGCAGTTGGAGGAGCTTCCTCAATGGAGAGAGGAATAGCCAAGCAGAAGACAGAAAAGAGAAGCTAAGCAAAACGTTTATTTTTCCTTGATTTGCGGCTGTAGTAAAGTCTTTCAAACACAATGTTGATGAAAAGGCTGAATTTGGAAGAAAGCCCTCGGAGGTGAAGGCAAAGTTGCTTCTACAAGGAAGCAGGACAGGATATTGCGAGCCACGTGAATTCAATTTGGATGGTGGAGTCACAAATTGAATGTAAAGAGTGGTGAAGATCAGTTACAAGAGGTGCAATGGAAACGTTGGGCACTTTACAGGCCATGGTTGTCTCAAAATTCCTGGCCTTTAAGCATCAATTTACGCTAGGCTCAAAAGGACCTCCTCCATTTCTGATTCCAACTCTTCCTTTTATCTGAAAATTTCCCCAAAACTGTTTAATTTCATTCTTTGAGCTTTTGCATTAACACTGGAGTTTCCCATGGAAAATGAACATTTTGGAGCCTTTAGGAGACGGGCTTTCCTAAATTAGGGTGGGAGAACCACATTGCTTCAGACTTAGAAGGGGAGTTTAGCAGCCTGGTACCTTTGTTGATATCTAATCTGATTGGCCAGTGATTGGAGATGGCTATCATTGAGATGAAGGATAACTCTGCAAATTTGTTTTCTATCCAATCTTTCAGCAATAAAAGCCTTACCGGTCTGTCTATTATTCCAAGTAAAGCGTCCTCCTTTTGTCTCCACACCAATCACGCTGTTATTTGATACAAAGTCCTGTAGGAGGGTGTTTGAGGGACTTTTCAATCTACCTTTTCTCTCATGATTTCCCAGGGGCCATTATAGAGCTTAAATCAACTCCCAAAATCCAATGGACGTTACTACATCTTTGCCTTTCTTTGGAAAGGAGATTCCTGGTTCCAACAGATAGACTTTAAGAGGGAGAGATTTGGTCCATAATGTTAAATAATACAAGATCAAAATTCCATTTAAAGGAGTGAGATTATACTTATCCAGAATCTCCCCTCCACCATCATAATACTCAATTTCGCCAGGTTCCACCAAATTGCATTGCCTCCTGCTCTGCTAGCCGTTCCTTTTGAAGAACTTTCAAGTGAAGGCCAGGTACCTCTTTTGAAGAATTTTGAGCTAAATTATAGGTTCTTGGATGAATACTGCAACAGTTTTTACAATCTCCATTTTTCGCTTCAAAGCTCTCCTTCACCCCTGATATTTCATGAAACAATCTCACTTTAGGGGGAGGGATGGCTGTACTAGAGAACCCCGAATACTGGTCCAACTGACGTTGAACCTTGGCACTGTTTTCAGCTCTGCTAGCTTCCTGAATTCTGCCTTCCTTTCGTTGTGACTACCTGTCCAAGATCTGCTTTAGCCTATCTTTGTCTTGTGAGAATGAGGACTTGAAGGATTCAAAACCTTTTTCTTGAGCCTTTCCTTGCTTGACTTCAGCCCCAGATGCCTTTTGCTTTATTTCCTCCCTGGAGGGAGAGGAAAGAAAGGCCCGATCATAACAAATCTGACTGACCCTGGTTGGGGATGGATAGGCTGGAATTTCTTGACCTTCTCTAACCTCTTCACCCAGGGGCTGATCCCTTGACTCATAATTGATTTCCTGAATATTTCCTTCTCCTCAGAGATCTTCCTCAGAGATCTTCCTCTTCTTCAGGATTTTTATAGGTTTGTTCAGAGGGATTTCTAGGTCATTTTCTGGGAATGCTCCTGCTCTCTTATCTTTTTGTCATTGCCAGTAGGGTTTGGAGAATTTGTTTTTCCTGGATCATCCAATTTTCTATTCTCTTTCAGATTCTCTGGACCCAGGTTAGCTAGTGCTTCAAACTTGTTTCCGGGAATGCTCCTGCTCTCTTATCTTTTTGTCATTGCCAGTAGGGTTTGGAGAATTTGTTTTTCCTGGATCATCCAATTTTCTATTCCCTTTCAGATTCTCCGGACCCAGGTTAGCTAGTGCTTCAAACTTGTTTGAACCGGACATTGGAGACCATTTCACTGTAAGATCCTGGTGTAAGATGCCAGTTTCTTTTCTTTTGTGATCTTTCATACTTTCAAAGTCTCCCAATTAATCACCAATCATTTCAGAAGCACAATTATTCCTGAACAYGATTGGAAGAAAGGGAAGCCTTACCCAAACAGGTAACTTTGGAAGCAGTCTCCCCTCCTAGATTAAAGCCAAGAAAGACATCAGTGTCATAATAGACCTGCTCAATTCATAAACGRCGGTCTTCTTCAAAAAACGAATCTCTTTTTCTCAGGTGCTTCAAATGCAGCCATAAAATAGCCCTAACCAAGATAGAAATGGTATAGCTCCCTCTCGGTAGAGTTGGTCCTTCAAAGTTTTTTTAGAGGGCCATAGGCCCATTAATCTGCAGATCAGATTGGACCATTTTGATTTAATTTGATTATTTCATCCACCATTTTGGCTGGATTCATTTCGTGATCATCTGCGCTTACTTCCTAACAGCTGTTTTTGATTGGTTGAGGAGATTTCCACTTCTAAAAATCTGCCTGAGGGATTTCAGAATATCCTGCCTCAAAAGGTGTGACCCTCCCACTATTAGGATATGATTGTATGTTGGTCGTGAGGTGTCAGGCCCTTCCATGGCAGAAGCTCCTCTCAAGCCTGGGCCGAGCCTGCTGCCCTAGCTAGTGCCATACAAATCCTAGTGGTAGGGTTTGGATGCTATGCTCCGATTGGCTACTCTCTGGCCCAAAAATAGAAATTGAGAAGTTATGAATCAAATTGATTGCCTATTTATGTAGGCTTTTAAATAGTGACACATGCTATAAGGTTATTTTGAGATATGGAGGTTTAGATAATTTGAAGTATACTCACAATTTCGGCGACCCATTTGCTACATCCGGTCAGGCTTTTTCTGTATTTTTTAGATAAAAAGACCAGTGGCAGATCTGTGTTTTCCTGTTTACGAGTAGGATACTACATATTGAATTTCTTGGCAGGGCACAAGGGTCAAAACTGGAGTCTATATAAGATGTCATTATTTTATGATAGGAGAGAAATATTATATATTGGAATAGATACTGAGATTGACAACACAAACTGATTCTGTTAATTGGATTAAAGGTGAGATCTGGACTTTTGGTGGTATATAACTCTCTATCTTTTGATTATGAAATCTTAGGAACTGGTATATACCAAGTTAAGTCCATAAAATATTTACCATGGAGGCTTAATTATCTAAATATGAGAAGAAAATCCTTTGTCAGGCACGTTATGTCTCATTTTATCATTTACACTTAGAATTCCTGTCAGCATTGTTAGTTAGTTTAGTATTTGTTTTGAAAAAGGTAATTGAAGGGTTCTCTCTACTCTATAAACTTGTTTTGCAAATGAATTGCAAGTGGGTATTTATAGGACTAAGTTTGTTTACGAATTCTTTCTGATGAATTAAACTTTTTCATGCAGGATTGGATTATCCAGTATGATCCTCCTGATGATCCAAGGGTATCTCAACCAATCTCTTTGTATTTTTTTTGTCTCAACTTCTGTTTCTTAAAGCATAGAAATTGAATTTTTAAATGTCAAATCTGGGAAAATTTCAGGAGTACATCCACAGGGTGGGTCGAACTGCCCGAGGTGAAGGTGGGAGAGGCAAAGCTTTGTTATTTCTCATTCCTGAGGAGTTACAGTTTCTTCGATACCTGAAGGTTTGCCTGTCTTTCACATTGATCTCTGTTTGGTGCTTTGATGAAATATAACTTTCCATTTAATTTACTCTATTTCACTTGTAGGGTGCTAAAGTGCCATTGCAGGAGTATCAATATGACGATAAGAAGACTGCAAATGTGCAATCACAACTGGTATGCTTTCTTAATGGCAGTCACAGCATATTTCATCGTGACTACTCTTTTGAGTGGACTCTGCTGGTTGCCATTTTGATATGATGGGTATTTTCTTTGTTTACTTAATTATGGCTATGTTGCATGACTGCAGGAGAAAGTGATTGAAAAGAATTATTATCTTCATCAATCTGCTCGTGATGCTTATAGATCTTACCTATTAGCATACAATTCCCATTCTATGAAGGATATATTCAATGTACATCGTCTTGACCTTCAGGTAAATCTTTGTGATAACCATACGACAGAATACTTAGTTTGTAATTTTATACGTTCTCATACAGAAGTGCTGCTGACATTTTATGGCGATTGAATTATTTTTATGATAGGCTGTGGCTACATCTTTTGGATTCACTTGTCCTCCTAAGGTCAACCTCAACATTGATAGCAATGCAGCAAAATTTAGAAAGAAAGTGGGGAATTCTGTACAAAATGGCAAAGGAAAAGCAGATGGTAGGAAGAGTGGCCATAAGTTTAGTTCAAGCAACCCTTATGGAAAACGTTCCGAAGGAGACAAGAGGCAATTTGTGCGCTATTAAGAGAAGTGACTTCAGTTCTAAAGTTCTAGAGAGAAGTTTACGGTATGTAATTTAACAATGGAAAAAATTTTGTTCTCGAAGAGGTTTCAGGCCTTTGTCATTAGTAATTGCTAAGATTCATCCTCTACTACAGTTGTGTCTTTTTAGTAGTGGAGGGCATCAATTATTTTTTAGTCCATGAGAGTGATTATCATTTAACAATTGTCTCATATGATTATTAAGGCTATAGTGCAGCATATCTTACACACAGGATCTATTTCGGAAGCATAAAAATCAACTGCTGTCCATGAAAGTTTGCTGGTCTATGGAAGTCTTTCAGATCAGTGTGTAATGACATCATAGACATGACAGATTACAAATTTTCTGGAGGTCCTTGAGCTAAATTCGAATAGGCTTGGTATTTGTATTATTAATATTAAATCTAGTAATCACAAAAATCACCTCACATAGTTGGGTGTGATAATTGCATGGTTCTCTATCTTAGCGTTAGTTGGACTTCTATGAGCATTTGAGCTGGAAATTCTCATCATGGTTGAGCTATGTAGACCAAGGTGCTGTTTTAGTCTTCTGGGGCACATGAATTATTGCATTAAAACAAATTTGCAGATTGATGTTATGTATGTGTATTATTTTGCAAAGGTTGCATATACATTTTTGGAATATAACCACTGTAACTTATCACTGCAATATACAGTAGTTTGTGCACCATTCTAGAAATAAGAGATAATATCCAAGCAAGCTGCATCCAACAACTGCAATGCTAAAGGAAATTTCAACAAAACACATCTCTATGTTCATTTTATGCCAATTTAAAATATTGTTTTTTTGTGCAAAAAACAATATTGAAACTCCTATCCCGTGTCCATARGGATTGCAAAAACAGGCATAATAATAGACAACTTGGTCATTTTCAACTTTACCAGTTGTGTATCTCTTAGGTCTGGTACTTTTGCTACCGAATGGTCATTGGCTTTTCCTTTCCTGCTGTGTAAGTACTTGTATCAAGCAAAGCATGTGCTGCTTTTGATATATTTAAGCATTTGACAATTCAAGTCATTTCAACATTACTATTTGCATACTCTCTTCAGTTTGTGTAATCAATTAAGTTGCATTCTTCGTTTGTCCAAGTCTTATCATATTGACTTTTATTCTCGTCCTTGTATATGTAAAACTGGCATGTACTTGAACGAGACCTTTTTTCAAGAGAAAAAAATGAACTCATGTTACATGCGTCATGTTACATGCTTGCCTTAATATGGAACAAAAACGTCTTATAAAAAAACAAAATTTAAACTATTCTGCAGAGCCAACTAGTGGGGCTTGAATTATTTAAAAACTACCTTAACTTGCACAATAACAAAACTTAGACAAATGGCCCTCAATTTCTAATGAATATGTGATAATTATTGTCCAAATCTAGCATTATAAATCTGTTTGGTTTGTAAGGGAAAGACCATTTGACCCCTAAATATGATGTGGTTTGCTTTTTACATGTTCGAGTGTAATAAGCATATGTCCTTCGAGAATGGAGCCTGTAGTTCTAGAAGGACATCTTACAGATACAACACCTGGACCTGCACAGTGCGAGGATCTATACAGGTTGAGATTATAAACATTAACCATGTCACAACACTTCGACCTGCTCAGTGCAAGGATCCATACAGGTTGAGATTATAAACATTAACCATGTCACAACACTTTGACCTGCTCGGTGCAAGGATCCATACAGGTTGAGATTATAAACATTAACCATGTCATGGATGTGAAGATTGTGTTAGTAGCTTCAAATAAAAGGCAGTCCTATATACGAGAGAATGAGGTATGGCTAAAACAAATGGGTTTGAGCTTATGACGGTGGTGTTCTGGAATTTCCCTTTTCTAGATGAAGTCAAATTGTGTGGAATCCAATGGTAGTCCTACTTGGCTTGTGTTAAAGAGGATATTCTTGACGTTGGTATGGATCTTTCGTAATTGTTTAATAAAACGGGTGGTGGTTCTTGGCTTGTGTTAAAGAGAATGTTCTCGACGTTGGTATGGATCTTTCGTAATTGTTTCATAAAAGGGGTGGTGGTGTTAATTTTTTTGGAGGATAGGTTGTAGTGTTTCCAATGTGTTATAAGAAGAGTTTAGTGGTTTGCTATTCATCAAGAGTGTGAGGGTAGTGGATGACAATAACTATTTTGAAGAAACAACAAAGTACAACAAAAATGTTAACATGTTCTTTGTGTAGTAGGCAGGCCATTGATGAGGTTCATGGATATGGATCCTTAAGGGCAAGGCAACACTGGTAGTGGTTTGTACTCATCAAGGTTTTGGTTGGTTGATATAAATTATAGTAAAATGATTTTGCATGGATGACCAATAGAATCACTTTGAAGGTGTATTCTTTTGTGTCAGCCAAAATGATTATTACACTTGGAATAGTTAGTTTCATGTAATAAACCAACATAGGCCACAGGGGGTTGCGGCTTGGGGAAAACCTAGCTGCAGACCACAACTTTGAAGACTTGATTCTGTGTGTGGAGTCTTAACGATCGTTGGCGGCAGTGGTCTCTCGCGGGTGCGACTCTGACATGTCTTAGACCCCCCGATCGGAGGCGATGGGTATGCGCGAGGAGGTTTTGGTGATTGCTGGTGGCTGTGCTCTCTACCAGGGGCGGTTTCAGAGTGTCTCGGTGTTGGTTGGTGCATGTTCCACTTTGTGGTGGAGCCTCGTTTCCTATGCTCGGCTTGTCTTTTGTGTGGATCTGGGGTTGGTTTTCTTCGCTCAGATATTTCGCTTTGGTGGTCTGTGGTTCTTTTGTGAGGCCTTCCTTTTGCAGCCGAATTTTCTCCGTGGGTGGCCCTCTCTTTTGGCAGATGTCTTTGCTGTCTACTTTTGATTGCCCTCTCTATGTTGGGGGCGTTTTTCAGGCTCTGATGTATACCCTCTACTCCGTGGTTTTGGTTTCAAAGTTTTTGATGTCGAGATCTGAATTTTTGTTGGCGGGATTTGGGGTTTTGGATCCTCTCTTTTTCGAGAGGAATGTATGCCGCTCTGACCTGGTTTGTTCTTCTTTTGGGTTTTCATTGGAGGCTTTCAATGATGTTTGCTCTCGACAAGGTTTTTTTGGGGTTTTCCCACTCATGTTGGCAGTGCCTTTCTCTGGTGATGTTGGTTGTTCAGGATTTGATGTATGTATGCTCAGATTAGGGTCCTTTTGGAGGGTGTTGGTGCCTCTCTCTTCCTCATATCAGTTGGGGGGTTTGGCCAGAGCTTTGCAGTCCTTCCTAAGAGCGTGCATTGTTGATGCAGACATTTTGAGGTCATTTTTTAGGGCGTGCAACTTTTTGGTTTCTCTTTTTTCTGGTGTATGTAGATTTGGTCGTTTATGGTGCCGTTGCCTTTTGGTTCTGTTGATGTGAGAGCTTCATGCCGCTCTGACCTGGTCCTTCCGACATCTGGGGTCTTATTTGGGCTTGCTTTCTTGGCGTTTCTTTCTTGGAGGGGTTTCTTGTTTTTCATTGATTGTATTCCCAACTCATTTATTGTATATTTTTTTGCGGCTCATGAGCCAACTTCTTAACTCCTTTGGGTTTCTATTTTCTGATCACTTTACCCATGGTTGAGTTGTTCGTAAAACACCTACAAAATGTAATTTGGTTCTCTACGGATGATTGTTTCGTTTACAGTGTCATCAATGTATGAAAACTTGTACCAAAGCATAGAACACTATCATATGTATTGTTGTTCAACAACACTACTTTCTTTGAATATTTTCCAATTGGGTGGCTTCCTTTCTTGAAAATAACATTAACAACATTTTGAGAAGCATAAGATGTGAGTTTAAAGAAGCTATTGGAAGTTAGGCAGTTTGAGTTTTGGTGTTATACATATTGCCTCTTTGAGAATTTGAAAAGAGTATCATGTTGTGTGCCGAAGGAAAAACTTCACTAGTTATTGTGAATAGGTGGAGCAGGAAGCCAATATGATAGAAATGCCAAATGAATTTGTGGTAGTTGATTAGTAGGTGTAGGCCACTCTTTTAATGATTGCACCTTCTCATGGTCAATTTAGAGCCTAGTGGAATCTATAAGAGATCCTTGGGAGAAAATGGAGGGTTATTTTGAAAAAATGTGTTTTCAATGTGGCCTTTAGTTGGTGTTAAGTGTAGGAGGGAGACAATGGTCTAGACATGCTACAAATGTTCATCTCACTTTTTGATGTATACGAGGATATCATCTAGATGCCCAATGACAATTTTGTTAATATGTCGACAAAGTATGTCATTAGTAAGGCACATAAATATGGCAAAGCCATTGGGGGGCTCATGGCAAGCCATTCAAAAATTCTAGATTTCGACTTGAATGTAGTCTTCCAAACCTTGGGGGGTGCATGTGAACCTCATGATATATGGGATTGAGATCTAACATGGTTAAATTATTGGGCTACTTGGAGGTGATCAAAAGCTTCCTCGATTCAATGAAGTGCATATTGATTCTTTTATAGAGATTTTGTAGAAGGGTTAATAATAAGTATATTACAACCATTTTCTGTGATCTTTGGAACGTAGTGTTGGAGAGTGTAATGCTCCCTTGGTAGTGTGCTCATAGTGTAACATTTAAGATAA
>JASDQU010711520.1:6085-16856 GCA_032191745.1 Picea mariana
GAAATAGAATAATATCACCTCATACACATAAGCATCCACACACTTAGACAATCCACCAATTTGACCTCCAAAGTCTTCTTTTATTCCAATATGCAAAGAGTGTTACAATGATAGAGATATACAACAATCTATTCTTCCCAAGCTCCAACTAGCTTGTACAAGGGCAAGAATGCTTTATTTATAACCAAGACTGAAGAAGCCAAGAGGGGGAGGGCGTACCACTTGGAGAAGGAGGCTGCACCACTTGTGAGGAAAGAGTGGACAAATGGGAAAGGTTTGAGTGCCACTTGCAAGGAAGAGGGAGGGAGGAGGTGGCACCTTGCTCAAGGGGGGCACCTCACTCAACCAACACTCCCAAGCTGCCACATGTGTGAGAGAGGTGCGCACCACTTGCCCAAGAGAAATGTGCCCCACTTGTGTGAAAGGATTCCTCCCTTTGTGAGTTGCCACCTTAACCAAGTGACTAGCCCCTCACCCTACAATGTCTCCTATTTGTCTTTTGGTCAATGAGTAAGTGGAAACCATGTCTGTTATAATTAATGCAGCTGCAAGAGCCATTCTCCGAGAGGATGGCAAAGACCCCAGCTGAGATCTAGGGCCCCCAATACACTCCTGGGGTTCTTGGTCTGGGACCAAGCAGTTAGAGCCATGGCAAAAGACCCTAGTGAGGGACCCCAGTGTATTGTTGGGGTTCTTGGTCAAGGACCAAGCAGTTTGATGATATAAGTCCCTAGATGTGTTCTAGGGCCCCTGGATGTGTTCTAGGGAATCCTTGCTCGGTGCTTGGATTAATCCTTGGTTGTGTACCTTGGTGGATAAGTCCCTTAGATGTGTTGTAGGGCCCCTGGATGTGTTCTAGGGAATCCTTGCTCAACGCTTGGATCGATGTTGTGTACCTTGGTGGTTAAGACCCTAATTGTGATCTAGGGCCCCCAGATGTGTTCTGGGGTATCCTGGTTTGGGACCAGATAGTTTCTTGGTTAAGTGCCAATCCGAGATGATGTGTTATTTTCTTCTCTCCCGGGATGGTCCATGAGACCTAGGAGCAGTTAAGAAGAAGGACATGATTAGATCATTGATCTTCCTCTTATGCTAGGATGATAAAAGCTTATAAGTTATCATGAGACTTATGTGGACATTTTGCCATTGAAGAAGAACCCCCTTTGACTTTGTCTTGTTACTATTGTGTCCACTTGCTTGAGCCATATCCTTCTTAATGTTTATGTGGTTTTGGGTCTTTGCTAGCCACCTTGACTTGTTGACTTTCTAATTAACATTTTATGATTAAAATATAAATTATTTATTTTGTTTAATTGTTGGGTTTTATTCTAACCCTAAAATTAGGGCTAATTTGTAAACCCTAACCTACCCACCTAAACTATAAATAAGAGACCTCTCCCTTCACTCTCTCACTTATTATTCATTCCTCTTCCTTCAAATCTCTTGGTCTGAAATTTTTCTGCGGCCTCCTTGTTTGTTCTTGCTGGTTTATGGTACGACCCTCCTTGGTTCTTATCCTCTTGCTGAGATAGTGCCGCGGCCCCTTCTTTGAGCTGGTATATTGCTGCGGCTTCTTCTTGTTTCAGTCTGGTTTAGGGTATGACTTTCTTGGACAGTCCTTTTGCTGAGTATGAGGGTGCGGCCTCCTTTGGATTTGTTTTCTTCTTGCTGTTTGGGTGGTGTGACTCTCTCCTTGTTGCTGGTATAGGGTGCGGCCTCCTTGGATTGTTCTTGCTGGTTTAGTGTGCAGCCTCCTTGGACAGTTCTTGCTCGTATAGGTTGCGGCCCTCTCCTTGGATGCTTTATCTCACTGGTTTAAGGTGTCACCCTCTCCTTTGGATCTTTCTCTTGCTGGTACAGGGCATGGCTCCCTCCTTGATCCATTTCTCTTGCTGGTTTAGGGGTATGACCCTCCTTGGATCATTCCTGTTGCTGGAAATAGATTGCGGCCCCCTTTAGACAATTCCTTTTCTTTCTTCCAGCCTGCCGCTATCCTTTTCTAGTGCCACCTGTTGCAGCCGTTGTCTTCTTTCTTGTGACCTGTGTATGCTGTTTGCTACCATCTATGTTAGCTGACTTTTCTCCTTGTTGCTGCCACCTGTAGTCTGCTCTACCTTCAGCCTTTTAGTACCCTAATCAGGGTTTGATGGGGCAACCATAAATTTGCTACCTAATTCTGTAGTAGTCCCTATTCTTGGACAGAATTTGTTAAGGTTGTTAGTGGCTTTCCCCTTTGGACAATGATGTCCTTGTTTATGCCTTGCTTTTGATGTTTGGTATGCTGGTTGTTTTTCTGATATCTCCCTAAGTTCTTCTTGGCAAAAACTGTTCACAAGATCATGATGAGATCTACCCTTGAAGGTTTGATCAATGATCCCTAAAGCTTTCTCTGAGCATACAGAAAAGAGGACAACAACAAGCTAATCAGATATATCCGTTCTTTATTTTTGCTAAGGTAATGTTCAGATCTGTTCTTTGTTTTTGTTAAGGTAATGATCAGATCCATTGTATTGTTTCTGTTATTAGTTTACATTAGAATTTGTAAATATATTGCTGATCCAAATAAAATTTAAATGATATTTCTGTTTCTACTTTGCCCTTAATTTCTAACATGGTATCAGAGCATAGGGCGTGAAAAGTGCTCAATTGTGACAAACCTTTGAGCCTGCGTAGATCCTCTGTTAAGGGTTTGTTTATTCAGATCAATAGTAAGTTTGTTTTATCACAAAACATTTTAATTCTTTTGATAGATCTGAGATTTACATGGTGAATAGTATTATATCTTTGTCAATGCTAAATATTTTTTGAGCTAATTCACCAAATAATGAAAGATGGCAACTTAACTTGAGATTAGTGTTTTGAACTTTCTGGAGTTCTTTAAAACTCACAAGTAACTTTGATGAAGTTCACATATCTCATATCGTTCTATCACTAAAACATCATAAACTCTTTAAGGTATCAATTCGATGCATTTAGAGGTCAAACGATCTGCTCCACGCAAGATTGTTGGAATTTCACAATAACTTGCTGGTAAATGGAACTTCTGGGTAAGAACAATTTGTGTATGGATTATCTCTGATGGAATCTTATCTTACCAAACATTGAGAAATAGCTGCATGAGATTATGATGCTTCTGTAGATACTACATTTATGGAAGGTAAAATGTTTCCTGTAACTTGTGCTTAAGACTTCTTCTTCAAACTAACATTAGAAAGAAATCTAAATCCAAGCCTCCGGATCAAGTTTTAAACCGTTGGAATACAACAGGTTTGGTTTCTGTCTTAAGTTTTAAATCTGTGGGTAACAAATTCTGAGTATATATTCACTAACACTGTTAAGAAATGCCCCTTGATCTACTTCCATGATATTTGGTGACAAATTCTAAACTCACTTTGTTTTGGATCTCCTAAGCATCAATGGCATGGTAGATGTTAGCAATTGAATTTGACCATAAGACATGGATAATTAACATATCCACACTCAATGATGAACTGCGTCATCAAGCTTAATCTAAGTCTGTCAAGCTTCCACTTGCTATCTCTTGAAATATGGTCATATGACAACATTTTTACTTTTTCCTATGACATCAATAAAGTACTTTGAATGGTAACATGGTGACTCCATGCAACTTCTGGAAACTATTAATATAACTGTGTTCATGTCTAGCATTTCCCTTTTTGGAGTTTTATTTAGATTGTGTTCTTGAACATTAACTTGTTTCCAGTAACTTCAAGAGGATATCTTGATGATTTCTAGTTCTGATTTTAATGCGCATGATGTAGCACAAAGATGTACCGCAGAGATCATAATTAATCTTTCAGTAATTTAAATCAGACAAGTAGACATAACCGGTAATGAAAAAGAGGTTGACTCCCACAAATATGATGATCTCTGCTGAGCTTCTGGGATTAAGAGGGAGTTGACAGTGCCTTACAATTCCCGGCTGAATGGGTTTGCAGAAAGATAGAACAGGACAAATTGTGAGGCAGCCAGAGCTATGATCAGGATCTTCCGTTGTCTTTTTGGGCCGAAGCTGCAAGTACTGCTGTCTATATTCAGAACAGGTGTCTTCATAAAGCCTTGGAAGAGATAACTACAGAAGAAGTCTTCACGGGTATGAAGCCTTCAATTGATCACTTGAGAATATTTGGTAGTCCTAGAAAAGAGGACTAAATTAGAGCCCTCTGGAAAGAAAGGCACTTTTGTGGGATACAGTGAGACCTTTAAAGCATATCGAATCTATGTAGAGGTCAGTAGAGATGTGACTTTCCATGAGGAAGTTGCCTTTTGTAGTTCCAGAGAGCTTCCTTGTGATATAAAGGAGCAGGAAGCTCCAACTTCAGGTTCACAACTTTAAGATTAGCAGAGGGAGAAGGTCAGAGAGCCTTCAGTGGATCCCATAAAGGATTTTGTTGAG
This sequence comes from Picea mariana, assembly GCA_032191745.1. Classification (NCBI taxonomy): domain Eukaryota; kingdom Viridiplantae; phylum Streptophyta; class Pinopsida; order Pinales; family Pinaceae; genus Picea; species Picea mariana. The sequence continues at coordinate 10,503 of JASDQU010711520.1, forward strand.
TTTCCCTTAGAGAAACCTCTTGCCAAAAGGAGGCCAACATGGTGCTGTGAAAATTTAAAGGAAGCAAAAAACATGCAAGGTACTTTCAAAGAAAACAAGAAACCAGATAAGTACTCAGGGCTAATAGCTCAGTTGAATCATGTGATTGACTTAGAACCTTCCACTTTTGATGAGGCTGTGAAAAATAAAGTGTGGAAGGATGCCATGATAGAAGAGTATGAGTCAATATTGAAGAATGATATATGAGAAGTGGTCCCAAGACCTCAAGGAAAATCAGTAGTAACCTCTAAATAGATTTACAAAATAGAGTATGCAGCAGATGGCAGTGTTGACTAGATTTGTGGCTCATGGTTTATCTCAGAAAGAGGAAAATGATTAAGATGAGATTTTTGCTCCCATTGCCAGGTATAACTCTATCAATGTCATCATTTCTCTTGCCTCAGTTTTTGATTGGAAACTTCATCAAATGGATATTAGCACTGTTTTTCTTAATGGTGAAGTTGAGCAAGAGGTTTAAACTTTATATCAAGCAGCCTGAAGGTTTTTGTGATCCATGGGAAAGAATCCCATGTCTGCAAACTCAAGAAAGCCTTGTATGGATTGAAACAGGCTCCGGGAGCTTGGTATGGAAGAATTGACTGTTTTCTTCAGTGTCTTGGGTTCTCCAAGAGTATGGCAGACCCTAATCTTTATATAAAGATTATGAAGAATAATCCTGTTATCTTGGTTTTATATATGGATGATTTGTTCCTTACTGAAGAGGAACATCTGATAACTCAGACTAAAAGGGAGCTATCAACAGAGTTTGAATTGAAGGACTTGGGTCTTATACATTACCTTTTTAGGTGTGGCAGAAACCTGGTGAGATTTTTCTCTCACAAAATAAGTATGTAGTTAACGTACTTCGCAGATATGGGATGCTGGACTGTAAGTCCATAACCACACCTATGATTTCTAACCTGAAGAAGTTACATCCAGATTATTGGGTCCTAGATGTATCTAGTACACACCAGACCAAACATTTGTTATGCAGTGAATGCCCTCAGTCATTTCATGTGTAATCCAAAACACATTCATATGGTTGCTGCTAAACTTTTTCTCAGATATGTCTGGGGGACTATAGCTTATGGGCTCAAATACACTTTCAGTGGAGTAATGCTTCATGGCTATACATATTAAGATTAGATGGGAAGTACAGTGGACCGAAAGAGCACTTCCAGATATTGTTTCAGTTTGGGTTCAGCTACGATCTCCTGATCCAACAGGAAGCAAGGCTCCTTAGCCCAAAGCATTGTAGAGGCAGAATACATTGCTGCAAGTGTTGTTAGTAGAGAAGCAGTGTGGCTTAGAAACTACTCTCATATTTGTTCAGTGCTGAGCTGGAACCCACAGTAATTCACTGTGATAACCAGAGCTGTATAAAGCTCTTCGAGATTCTTGTGTTTCATGACAGATCAAAACACATTGCGATGAGATATCACTATGTTCGAGACATAGTGCATAAGAACATTCGTAGTATTCATTATGTTTCGACGATGGAACAAACTGCATATATTTTTGACCAAGCCCCTGTCGTTGACAAAGTTTGTGTACTTTTGAGACAAGCTTGGTGTTGCTGAGAATGCCTCTCTTGCTGAGAGGGAGTGTTAAAATTAATGCAACTGCAAGAGCCATTCTCCGGGAGGATAGCAGAGACCCTAGCTGAGATCTAGGGCCCCTAGTACACTCCTGGGGTTCTTGGTCTGGGACCAAGCAGTTAGAGCCATGGCAAAAGACCCTAGTGAGGGCCCCCAGTGTATTGTTGGTGTTCTTGGTCAAGGACCAAGCAGTTTGATGGTATAAGTCCCTAGATGTGTTCTAGGGCCCCTGGATGTGTTCCAGGGAATCCTTGGTCGGAGCTTGGATTGATCCTTGGTTGTGTACCTTAGTGGATAAGTCCCTTAGATGTGCTGTAGAGCCCCTGGATGTGTTCTAGGGAATCCTTGCTCAGCGCTTGGATTGATCCTTGGTTGTGTACCTTGGTGGTTAAGACCCTAGTTGTAATCTAGGGCCCCCAAATGTGTTCTGGGGTATCCTGGTCTGGGACGAGGCAGTTTCTTGGTTAAGTGCCAAGTTGAGATGATGTGTTATCTTCTTCTCTCTTGGGATGGTCCATGAGATCGAGGAGCAGTTAAGAAGAAGGACATGATCACATCATTGACCTTCCTCTTATGCTGGGATGATAAAAGCTCATAAGTTATCATGAGACTTATGTGGACATTTTGCCATTGAAGAAGAGCTCCCTTTGACTTTGTCTCGTTACTGTTGCATCCACTTGCTTGAGCCACGCCCTTCTTAATGTTTATGTGGTTTTGGGTCTTTGCTAGCCACCTTGACTTGTTGACTTTCTAATTAATATTTTATGATTAAAATATAAATTATTTATTTTGTTTAATTGTTGGGTTTTATTCTAACCCTAAAATTAGGGCTAATTTGTAAACCCTAACCTACCCACCTAAACTATAAATAAGAGACCTCTCCCCTCACTCTCTCACTTATTATTCATTCATCTTCCTTCAAATCTCTTGGTCTGCAATTTTTCTGCAGCCTCCTTGTTTGTTCTTGCTGGTTTATGGTACGACCCTCCTTGGATCTTATCCTCTTGCTGAGATAGTTCTGCGACCCCTTCTTTGAGCTGGTATATTGTTGCAACTCCTTCTTGTTTTAGTCTGGTTTACGGTACGACTTTCTTGGACAGTCCTTTTGCTGAGTATGAGGGTGCAGCCTCCTTTGGATCTGTTTTCTTCTTGTTGTTTGGGTGGTGCGGCTCTCTCCTTGTTGCCGGTATAGGGTGCATCCTCCTTAGATTGTTCTTGCTGGTTTAGTGTGCGGATTCCTTGTACAGTTCTTGCTGGTATAGGTTGCCGCCCTCTCCTTGGAGGCTTTCTCTCGCTTGTTTAAGTTGCCGCCCTCTCCTTTGGATCTTTCTCTGCTGGTACAGGGCATGACTCCCTCCTTTATCCATTTCTCTTGTTGGTTTAGGGGTACGACCCTCCTTGGATCATTCCTCTTGCTGGAAATAGATTGCGGCCCCCTTTAGACAGTTCCTCTTCTTTCTTCCAGCCTGCCGCTATCCTTTTCTAGTGCCACCTGTTGCAGCCGTTGTCTTCTTTCTTGTGACCTGTGTATGTTGTTTGCTACCATCTATGTTAGCTGACTTTTCTTCTTGTTGCTGCCACCTGCAGGCTGCTCTACCTTCAGCCTTTTAGTACCCTAATCAGGGTTTGATGGGGCAACCCTAAATCTGCTACCTAATTCTGTAGTAGTCCCTATTCTTGGACAAAATTTGTGAAGGTTGTTAGTGGCTTCCCCTTTGGATAGTGATGTCCTTGTTTCAACCTTGCTTTTGATGTTTGGTATGCTGGTTGTTCTTCTGATATCTCCCTAAGTTCTTCCTGGCAAAAACTGTTCGCAAAATCATGATGAGATCTACCACTGAGGGTTTGATCAATGATCCCTAAAGCTTTCTCTGAGCATACAGAAAAGAGGACAATAACAAGCTAATCAGGTAAATTTGTTCTTTGTTTTTGCTAAGGTAATGTTCATATATGTTCTTTGTTTTTGTTAAGGTAATAATCAGATCCATTGTATTGTTTCTTTTATTGGTTTACATCAGAATTTGTAAATATATTGATGATCCAAATAAAATTTAAATGATATTTCTGTTTCTAGTTTGCCCTTAATTTCTAACAATGTCCCCGACAAGTTTGCTAAAATTTAGCATTGCTAATTTTTCCTAATTTTTGATGTCTTTTTTGGGTTTTGTGAGTAAAATTGACTTTTTGGTGATTAAAATCACTAATTTCACTCAAAAAAGTGGGTACTTAGGTAAAGTGGGTGGTCTAGGTTAAAAAATGAGCACCCCCAAGGCATATGAAGCCTCCTAGTACCATTTTTTAATACGACTTTAAATTACAAATAAAATATTCCTTTACGGAAAAAAATTATTAACTAAAAAAATTAAAAAAACCTAAGGGGGACTTACCAAATTTCCATAAAACTTTAGGAGGATGTTTAGCATGGTAATATACATTAGACACTAGGTTTAAAAGACCATGCCAAGGCGTAGTCATGAATATATACTCCAGCTTTGGAGAAATTGAGTGAAAAAACTCGGAAATTATAAATTGCTTGGACAACAGAATATAATTAACAAGTAAAAACAAAACACTCCGGAGTAACAACTCATGTCTAAGTCTTAGGTGGCTAAACCTTTTACAAATTTCATCATGCAACACCTCTTATTAGAATTCCCCACAGGGTATGGAAATGTGATAAAAAAGTTGAAAAAGGGCCATATTGGCCTGCTGGACTTCTGAACTCTGAATATTGAACAAGTCATTGTTCAATGTTTGGCAGCTCATCTACAAGTCCATCCTAGTGCAACTTGGTGGGTAACACAATGAATGCAACTTTTATATGTAAATTCCATGTCTAGTTGCCTATTTACATAGATGAGGATAGTAATTCATGACGGTAGGAAATGTTCTTGTCAAGGTGGACCTTCAATGCACTGAAAACTTATTTATAGTTGGTGCTGCATGGTTATTCTCAGTGGAATCTAAGGTAGTTGCCAAATGCTTTGAAGCAGATGTTAGTTGATAGGATCAATGAGGCATTCCAAAGAGGTTGCCATGCAGTCTCATGAGAATTCATTACTAGCAGGGGAGTAACATGGAAGCTCACCATAAATTGCTAGAGTTAGCCTGGGTTTTGTCATATTTTGTCTTTTAGTCTATTTTTGTGTTGTAGTGACTTTTTCATTGCAAGAAAAAAAATGGTGTCAACAAAGTTATAATGTGCTTGAATGTTGTAATTACTTTGCGAGTTGTGTTATGAGGTTGTAAATTCGATGGGTCATCATTAGAAGATGATTAATATGAAGTCCTCATTAGGATGTCTTGATGATGTTGATACTTTGGTTATCTTGGTGATTGCTTTCCTTTCATGCTAGTAGACTTGCTTATGGAGCCCCTATGATCATTGGATAGTTGATGATACATGTTGATATGTGACTCCATGGGAAGAAYGCCCTAACACTTTTGGGTGAAACTAACATTGTATTGGCATCTTCATTTAATTGGCTCTATCATGTCATAGAGYGCTTGGCATACTCCCTATCTCTTTTGCATATGGTTTATTACTTTGATAAGTGGCTAAGATCATGGTTAGAGGTCCATTTCTCCAACGCCCTAGCTCTTATAGATGTTTTTCACACATGGATGGGTTACGAATGAGGTGGACCATGGTCTTGTGTGGAGAGCTCCCCTTCCTTGGCTCATATGTGGATGCACATATTCGCTTATCATCATTTTATGCATCCCTTTATGAGGTTGTTCCCCTTGATGAATTGGTTGATGGCTTGGCATTTGGATACATGGTTTGGATCTAGCACATTGCACATTTGTTCCATGTCGGATTGATTCCTTGTTTTATGGAGCTAGCGCTTGGCACACCTTTTCATGCATCATTGTTCACATATGCCATCTTTGGAGGAGTATCTTGCACACATGTTCAGGCATAATCCTATTTTATTGGTTGATGAGGAGCCGCCCACTTTCTTCATGGAGTTAGTTGAGCATTGATGACATTCCACATGCTTTCTTCATAGATTTGATGCATTGTTTCATGTATCCACTTGCTTGGCATTATATCTGAGGCAGATGCCCACCTTTGAGGCCTCATTGTTCACTCTTCCATGCCTTTTATTGATGGGATGTTTCCCTTGGAGACCTCACACTTGCTATCTTGTAATGTCCCCATTTTTGGATTCCCTTATTATGCAGTGAGATTCACTTCAGGAGGCTTGAGTCAGCCAGGGAAGAGGGGTGAGACTATGACATCAGAGATATTGGAGTGTTTGGAGGAGTTTTGTGGGGCCAACTTAGTTTATTTACCTTTATTCATCATTGAGATCATTTCCGCACACCTTGTCTTTGGTTCCATTGCATTCCGACAATTTCTGTAGAACAAGATTATTATTGAGCATATTTTAATTAAATTCACTAAGGGTGTCATTTTGGGCATAATATGTGAAGGAGCACTGATGTGTTATTGATTTATGGACAGTCATTTTCCGGTTCGAAAAATGGTCCATGATGAGCAGTTCCTTTCCAGTTCGGAAAGTGGTTTGAGATTTCTGACGGACATGCATTTTCCAATTCAGAAAATGGTCCAGATCGGACAGTCATTTTCGTAATGAAAATGGTTCGATAGATTGTTGATGTACCATAGACAACGATTCCCCTTGTGGCCAGTGTGGGGGAATGGTCTAGGACAATCATTCTTCTTGGCAGTCACTCTGAGTAGTGGTCA
>JASDQU010711521.1:10886-27584 GCA_032191745.1 Picea mariana
CGTGGCCATAACTCTCTAACCGTGAGGAATTATGTGACGTTCCACATACCAATGAAAATGAAATGACAAGCAATATCAATCTAGGATATTTTCCTTGACAAAATCACTTTCCTTCACCTCATTATTCCACAATTAATCATGGGTTCTCTTACTCCACAAAGTGTCTTCCCATGAGGGATCTCACCATAAGGGGACCACTTTGGAGTTCATCCATATTTACTTCTTATCAACAATGACAAAACAATGACGATTCATATTTACATCAAACAATATTGAGTCCATTACGCAAACCTTTGTGCTACGGGTCTTTCTTCAAGGGTTGATATCAATGAAAACCAACCTTAATCAACACTTATCATCACAATATGATGAATATAGCCTCATCATTGCAATGTGATGAAAACAACATGATCACAATGTGATGAACATTTCCCTATCATTTCAATGTGATGAGCATAACTCTATTGTCGTAGTTTGGCGAGCATAGCCATACTGTCACAATGTCACAAGCATGGTAGCATCACATGACAATCATAGTAATGTCAAAATGTGATGATCATTTCCCTAGAATCATAATGTCATGAACATATCCCCATTATTATATTACAATGTCATGAACATACCCCCATTGTCATATCGCACTGTGACGAGCATAGACATATTCTCACAATGTGACGAGAATGGTAGCGTCACATCCCAAACTTAGTAATGTTGCAATGTGATGATCATTTCCCTAGGATCACAATGTCACGAACATATCCCCATTGTCACATTCTAATGAAAATAGCCATATGGTCGCAAGGTGAAGAACATAGCCTCATTGTCACAATGTGATGAGTATAACCTCATCATCACAATGTGATGAACACAAAAATAATGTTGTATCATCACATTTTGACAAGAATACCAACATTGGAATTTGATGAACATAACCTGACATTGTAATGTTATAAGTATTATCCTATGCTCACAATGTGATGAACATAGGCATATTATCGCAATGTGACAAACTTAGCATCATCGTCGCAATGTGATGAACAACGTATCATCATCACAATGTGATGCAGATATCCTGATTCCATACTGTGACAAAAATAATGTCGCAATGTATAAATCATAACCCATTGTCACAATGTGATGTATGCAACCCAATGTCACATTGTGAAAAACATGGCCCAATATTGCAAAGAGATGACCTATTCCAATCTAAAAATGTTTTTGTAATGTGTTTATGATGTATTTAATTCATTAGAAACACACACACACACACACATGATGCATTTCATGATCTTTTTAATTCAGTAGATACTGTAGCGTCACATGAAAAACAAACTAACGTCGCAATGTGATGAGCATTTCCCTACCATCATAATGTCATGAACATATCCCCATCATCACATTTTGATGAAAATAGCCATATTTTCGCAATGTGATGAACATAGTCTCATTGTCACAATGTGATGAGCATAACATCATCATCACAATGTGACAATAATAGCCCTGTCATCCTAATGTGTCGAATGCATCCATGATGTTGCATTCTCACAAACATGGTATTGTCACATTTTGGAAAGGATAGGAATGTCACAATGTGATGAACATACCCTTTCATCGAATATGATGAGCATTTCCTCACAATCACAATGTGATGAGCATATCCATATTGTTGCAATGTAATGAACTTAACCTCATCGTCACAATGTGATGAACAATGCATCGTCATCCCAATGTGATGCAACTATTATGACATTGTAATCTGAGAAACATTTTGAAATGTCACAATCTGTCAAACATAACCCATTGTCGCAATGTGATGTATGCAAGCTAATGTCGCATTGTGACAAACATAGCCCAATATTGCAAAGAGATGACCATTTCCCAATGTTGCAATGTAACGAACAAACCCCAATTCCAAAATGTGACAAACCTATTCCAATGTAATAATGTGTTAGTATTATTATTGTATTAATACTTTAATTTATACAACCTGAGTGAGCTTAGAGGTTGAGAACATTTGTTTCCTCCTTAGAGGTCATAGTTCAAATCCAAAGGGGGATAGGGCATTTATATATATTTGTATTGTTTAGTAGTCAAATCCATGCATGGAGGGGGTCCCTTGTCCAACAAACAAGGGGCTCTCATACACCAATTTGGCTGCATGGAAGGGGTCCATTGTCTCATAAACAAGGGAGTCTCATACACCAACAAGGTGTCTCACTTTGTCGTGACCTTAAAAAAACATTTTTATTATTATAATAGTTACTTTATTACATTAATACATTTATATTGTATTTTTAATATATTATTTTCTTAGTGTATTATTACTTTATTAATGTATTAACTTAATTCATCTCATCCTTACAACTTTAACAATGCATTAACTAATTAACTAATACTTTAAAAATATTGTAATAACTTTAATTTTTACATTAATATATTAATTCATCAATATATTAATAATGTATTTATTTATTTATACATTAATTCATAATTATTAGTACATTATTACTTTAACAATTAATATAATTATTTATTTACACATTAATTAATGGACTAGACTATAATGTATTAGTTAATTATTACAATAATGTTTTATCACATAGACACTAATGTATTATAAGTTTATTAATATATTACTTTATTAATATTTGTATATTTGTATATTAATATATTAAAACTTTATGTATTTTTTTATTAATATTAATATTTTGATGTATTAATGTAAATTAATACTTAATATTAATATTTTAATATTTTTGTATTAATCTATTAATATTTTTTGTATTTAATGTATTTTTATATTAATATTGATAATTTAATGTGTTAATGTAAATTAATACTTTAATTTATACATTATTACATTATTGTAATGTATCAATTAATAAATCAATGCATACTTTAATGTAGTAATACATTATTAGTGAATTAATAGTTTAATTTGTTACATTTTACATTAATGTATAAGTTCTTTAATATATTATTAATGTGTTACTTCATTAGTGTATTAATACTTTGGTAATGTATTGTTTAATATTGTAATAATGTATTAATTAATTAATACATTACATTATTAATGTTTCAATCAATTAATACTTTACATTATACACTAATGTAAATTAATACTTTAAGTTATACATTCTTAATATATATTATATTAATGCACTATATTAATCCATTATTATTATTGTTAATTACATTAATGTAATAATTAATTTATATATTAATTAGGTATTAATATATTAATGGTCTTCCCCAATGTATGTTGAATCGGCGTATATCAACCACTTTTATAAAGTGGTTGTTGCTAGTATACTAGCAAAACCACAAATTCGTGGCTGGTGAATGCCAAAAGGATGGCTTGCAAAAAGACGGTTTGCAAAACCTGAACCATCGAGAAAGAGAAATGGCCCAGAGGTGGACGGAAGGAGTTGGAATGAGTTGGTTGGAAGGTTGGCTAGAAAATGAAACCCTAATCACTCATACTTGGCAATCAGCTAGCCACCATAGTAAATTTTAAATATGATTAAGTAAAAGTAAAAAAATAAACACGTAAACTGATGTCTTTATAATAGTGAGGAAGTTAGTGGTTGAAATCACAACCATTGAATTATTGGGACTACTAAGAATATTCCATCAATATTTAATCTTGTCCATACAAAACTGATTAAGCACTAAAAACCTATTAAATGTGTCCATGGTCAATAGGTGTATGCCTTTCGCCATAAATATCACTAAATATATCAACTAATACAATTATACGGTAGTTGTTGATATAAATTAATCCAACTTCGATATAATTGGTAAATTTAAATACATAAATGTTTTGGTGGTTGATATAAATTGATAAACCATTCTTTTATATAAAATAATAGTTATATCGTTCTTTTAATTTATAAAATTTATATTATTATAAGCATTAAATAATGTTACCTCTAGATAGTCATTGTCAAGTTACAAATCTTTGGGATATAGAGAAAGAAAAATAAAATACTCCATCGTAAAAAGCTAGATATTTAATGTTTTTCTAAATTCTTTTCTGATTAACAGATTGTGTCGTGATATTGCCTCAATCTCTGGTACTCCAGAAAATCCCAAAGTATTTTGGAGGAGCATATCCATATTAATGTATGTGTTAGTCCCTAAAGTTGCACTCAACTGCTAAGGGCAAGCTAGGGCATCATTGATTTATTGCAAAAGCGTTTTGAGGGTTTTATGATTGGGTTTTTTGAGTAAGGTGGTTTGAAGCCGGTTTCAAGGTAACAACACAATATGAAAAACAAGATTAAAACAAAGTATATCCCATTGACTGAATAATAGGTAAACACAAAGATGGATTAAACCAATTAAGAAAAAAGACGGTGAACCCTTCAATTTGTCAACTTCACCAGAATTCTTGCCTCAAAATATCATAAAGAAACAAGATGTTTAGCTTGATATCAAACTTGAAAAATAATTTGTACAGTAAAATTTTCACTGTATAAATTAACAGTCAAGAATCAAAAGCATTGCAATTTGAATATGAATTCAACCATGAATAAAGAAATAACAGAGTAGAAAAAGAGGGTATAACCATCCATATGCCTTTGCTATTAAGTGTCAAATTGAACATAATGCCTTTACAACGTGCTTCACAAAAAGGTCCCTTGGGTCTCCAATTTTTCCACCCCCTTCCTCTCATTCTACAGAGTTTATATAGAAACAATACATAATAATCAAGATCCAGAAGGAATGGATCTGAAAACCTCTTCATCTATGTTTAGTTTCTTGTTTAAAATAATAAAGGAGAAGATCCAATCTGATCTCCAATTCGAATTGATGAGGTGGCTTGTCAACTGTTGTCTATGAGATTTTTCAGGAAAACAAATCTGGTAAATTCTTGAAAAATAGGGTCCAACAATCAATTTGGAACTCTTAAATGGTGATAGCTGTGTAAAAACTGAGAAAGGTTTTTGTGAAGGGGCATGTTCCCAAGAAAAACCTCTTTTTGTTTCATCAAATTCATCTCCAGCTGTTTTGCAACCTCTCTTGAAGAAGACGACTAAAACAGGAAAAAATAACAGAGTATTTCCTGTAGCTTATCAGAAAATTAGCCCTCAAAGATCAATTCAAATCTCTTAAATGGTGATAGTTGTGTAACAACTGAGAGATTTTTTTGTGAAGGGGCATGTTCCTAGAAAACACCTCTTTTCATTTCAACAAATTCACCTCCAGCTGTTCTGCAACCCCTCTTGAAGAAAAAGACTAAAACAGGTAAAAATAACAGAGAATTTCCTGTAGCTTTTCTGGTTCTTCTTTTAATGATTCTTTACATCTAATGGTACTTTTTCCAATTCTGAAATAGTGTTTCCATCATTGCTATGTTTTCCTATGTAGCCACGAGCCTTTGAACCTTCACAAGGCATATCATTGTTGACAAAATTTTCTTCCATGTTTTTATCTGAACCATTAGTTACTTTTGGTTCCATTTAAATCTTTGTTTTCTTGCAATCTTGTGTAGCATCAGACATACTGTTATCCTTCCAGGATTTACCACAAGGAAACATACTAGGGACTATTGTAGTCTTCCGATGTTTATCAACCTGTTTGTGAGATGTAAGCTACTTGCCTTTATCACAAACCTTCCAACTCTTGAGGCTGGGGTGACGTTTCAACTCAGGAAACTCAGCAGACACATCTAGAAGCTCTATTGATCCCCCACTGCAAGGTATATCACATAATATGCAATCAAAAAGCAATGTTGTTATACTTTCTACATGGGTGTCTTCATTCATCTCAAGTCTTCCACTACCTTTATCCTCTGTCTCATTTGTTGTTTGTGTCAGCATGCCATTATTTTTGCAATGACAACTTGGAATGTTTTGTGATTGGTTACCAGCAAGTTAGCACTGAACATCCTCTTCGTTTGATGAATGAGAATATTACACTGTTAAACATCAACATCATTTGCTATGACCATTCCCTTTGGTAGAAACGCAAGATTAGCTGACTTGTGAATCATCTCTAGAAGTTGAAATGTTTTTGACCCAGTTGCTACACATATATCAAGAATATAGTGCTATGACTGTACATCCAAGAAAAGGGGTGGCACCATACTCACAGCCTCCTATCGAGTTATGTTCCCAATCTCGTTTTCTTTCTTTAAGAATTCATGAATCCTTTCAAGCATTTGGTTTTTCCTTAGTTGCATGCGAGAGAAATTCAAGTGCCAAGAAAGCTTTGTTGGATACCAGGGTAAAGGCCTAATATGTGCAACCACATTGCCACCTACATCTCATCAGGTATAATGCCTTGTTCCTATGGATAAGGATCAGATCAGTGTATCGTTCGGGTCGAATCTAGCTATGAGGTACTCCCCTGTTCCAATTCAGATTTTGCTTATCTGGAAGCAGGAATTGGTTTACAAACTCTGTAACCACATGCTCTTTCTCCCACCATATTTCTCCTCCAACTACCAACCTGCAAGCCTTTGCAATGGTCTGCTCTGTCACTAGCATCAGTGTCTTACCGATCTCCACCTCGTGACCATCAAAATTCAGAGTGAACTCCATGGAGACCTTCTCATCGTAACCTTGACAAGTGGTAAGGAATTCAAACCACCCAACGTCTCTGAACCTTTGAGCCATCTTAGGATAGGCTTCAAGAAGTTCAAAACCCTCTGGTTCTATTCTAGCAACCTGTCCGCTCCTCTTTGGAGCCATCAAACACAATTCTGCAACTGTCGTCCTCGGGTTCCAAATTCGCCACCTGCAATTGTTAGTGTATACCATTGCTTTGAGTGGATACCTGCATTCCTCACTGCAAGCCTGAATTAAGCCAACTCGAATAGGTAACATATAATGATCATCAAGCAATAGGTGATTTGAAATGAGTCCTTTGTGCGTACACATCAATTAGATTCTGAAACCGTTGGATTTGGTAATGATTGCCAAGCTTTCGTGGACGCATGTGAAATCTCAAGCCACGATTCAGGTTATCATAATGAAATCGGGATGGCAGGCGCATATCATGGAATGATTATTTGGTGCTATGGGAATAGGCTTATTCCCATAGCGCGTTTAACAACTTAGCAAAACTTGAAAATTTGAAATTCAAACAGCATATAAGGAGACACTTGAATTTTAAACAATGTTTTTTTCAAAATCAAACATAAATAAATTCTCAAAGACTGAAATGCAAACCATAAGACACTAAAAACAAAGATCAAAATCAACTGGAAACAAAAATTGAAGTGTAGATAAGAAGGGTTTAGAATAAGGTTTTCTCACTAAACCAAGACAAAATTAGAGACTAATAGTATGCATGGATATCTAATTTTTCTGGAGTCTCCAACTCTACGATTGACAAAAAAAATCAATGAGGAGAAGATATTATTATAAAGGATTGCAGTTGAAAGCAGAGAGATCTAAAGCATGGTTTCTAACTACAGGTAATATAAGGTACACGAAAACTGGCTTGGCTTATTCATGGCTTCTCCAATAATAAATGGTTGATTGATTCGTTGCCCGCATACCTTTTTCGATCAAACAGATATTTTGCAATTTGAATTTTTTTAAACATAATGCTTCAGGTATAGGACTTTTGCGTTGTAATCAAAAGATATATGGCACCAGAAGCTGAATCTTATCAAAGATTCTATAATATTTATCATTTTCCATTCTAAAAGTGGCCTGAAGAACTTTACCTTCTGTGTGACATGAAGATTAATTATGGTTTCGAGATAAGCAAGAAACAACAATATATAATATTTCAAAGCAAAACAACGATTTTCACAGTGCATTCCAAAGGTTTTGCAAATCTCTTTAAAATCAATTCGGAGTGCACTCCAAAGGTTATACAAAGCTCTTTAAAACTAACCGTCAAGTCACATACGGTAAATTTTATTAGAATCTTTGATATGATCCAACTTTCCTTTTTGATTACATATGTCATGCAGCTGGCCCGCCACCTGGGAAACTAGGCCAGCTCCGATGAAACCATCATCCTTGAGTCATTTCCATAGAATTCTCTTGATTTTAAGAACATAGTTACAAAGATAAGAGAGTTTGGTCTCTCATAGCTCGTGCTTAGTAACAAATAAGGAGGGCGATTTTCAGTAGATTTTCAACCAGGAGGGCAATTTTCTTGTAGATTGCTCGAATTTGCAACTATAGGTTCGAATTTGCAACTAGAGGTGTTAGTAACATTACTCGTCCGAAGCATAAGAGCGATCAGGTCTGCAAGTGGCGCGATGAGCGTCGAGCGAAGCTCACAAAAGAAATCTATTTCGGGCTTAAATCAAGCGAGCGAGTAGTCTAATTTTAACGATCAGGATTCATCCAATGGGACAGATCAACAGTTGGTGGGAAATCGCGGTTAGCGAAGTTGCATCGAGGTTATGGATAGCACCCACATTTTTTGCAGGAATGGATGGCATCCGTTCATCCCAAAGGACACGTGGCACGAGATCTGGTCACGTCGGCTTGTCGACAGTCGCGAGTTCAAAGGGTGAAGGTTTTATGTCGTTGTACATCTCGAAACCCCAAACCCTGAAGTGCCAATAGTGTCCAAAGTTGGGCCCACAGTATCAAGGGGCAGTCTTATCCATCCATCTGAAACAGACACCTAGTGGGTGATTAGGCTCCCCGCCTTTTCGCCCATCGCAGTTTCGAAGTGCAAGGAGCAGCTCCCTCATATCCTAGATACGTGAAGTAACGAGAGTGTCCAGGACCTGGGGCCCACAGCAGCATCGGGTGAGTTTAGGATCGTCAGATTTGAAGGACGCGTGCCGCCCAATTGAGCCGTCTCGGTGTTTCACCCATCGTAACTATGATAAGCCAGGATCAGGTCCTTCCTATTTGCGAATGTCGAAAACACCTATGGGAATAAAAGCAGGGTCACAGTCCATGGTCACTTAGGAAATAAAAGAGCTAAGCAAAAGGGGTCAAAAGTGTCGAGTCCAATTGTCGAAAAGATTATCGCAATTTCTAGGTGCCATCAGATACGGTTTCGCTTATAGTTTTCTCTTGGAATAAATGTATAAGGCAAGAACGGGTGGTTGAAACCTCCTTTCAATCATTAAGTGTGAGGTATGGAGGGTCTGCCAAGTGGTCTGCTCGAAGGAGTTATTTGTACTGATTTTTCCAAAGAAGCCATGTCAAAATCCTCGACTAGATGGAGAAGTTTGCACATGCCATCTTGGCCTTTAATGTTTCAGCTACCTCCCCTGCAAAGGCCATGCGAAGTTAAGAAGACTTTTGACGAAGGACTTCCGCCCGAAGATTGATTGAAGAGATGCTACGCCTTGGAGGGAGAGCGCGCCTCTGTTGGGCAAATCTACCCAAGCATATGTACTCAGTTTTTGCATTTTTGAAAGGATCGATGGTTGAGCAAGGCTCCCTATTGTAAAGTATTGATAAAGCGTTGGTCGCTCTGGTTAATGTATAAGGCATTTGAGACCTCTTACTTTATGGATGTCAGCCTCTTTCCCATTTCTTTGTTTACTTTGTTAGAATAGCTTGGAATTGGAGGATCCAGTCGAGCTGTAGCTATTATAGGATGATGTAGGTTGGATCACTGTAACAGTTACATTGTTTCTAATCGGTTCCTGTGATTTTATTAACGCTGAATGACTTGGAATTGGAGGGTCCAGTCAAGTCACTCCTCAGCTCTTTGAAGCTCTGGACCAAGAGGATCTTGGCTCTTGAGTTTTTCACCCCCAAGCTTCCGAAGGCCTGTCGCCTGAGGTAGTCTTGCTCACCTCTCTCACAAGTCTTCTATCTACCACCCTTTAATCCATTTACTGACGGAAGTTGGATCAAGACCTCCCTTGCTATCTACATACCAGGCCCAATCTCTTGAGTTAAAGTTATATCTTCTCAAGTCTTTATCCATTTGATCACCCCATTAAACAAATCGTGACATAAATATGATGGGCATTGGGCTCTGCTCCTGCAAGCAATCCAGGACTGACTTCTGACGCTAACATTTCTGGTTCCATTGCCGGGGACGAAGTTGAAAATTTTCCCTGGGATTGAACGACATTGAGCCTCTGATTTTGAAGGTGCATTGGGTATCAGAGCCTTTGAAGATTGCTACTGTGTACCTGGCGAATCCATTGTGACGACTCCACTATGGTGAACCTTCCATGTTAATTGTGGCTTTTAGAGGTAGACACACGCCGTCTCATCCACAGCTGCCTCTAGCTACACCTGAAACTGATCCAGAGGTGGTTCTCAGGAAAGGTAAGGCCTCTGAAGAGGAAGCTTCCACCGCCAAACCAGGTAATCCTCCATCTCCTTCTGTAGGAACTCCGTTTTCTCCTCCTCAGTTTCTTAATAGACCTCTGTCTGAGGTTTCCCATTTCCTGAATTTCGGGAGTGTTCCTGCTGAGTTTTCCCCTCTTAGTCTGGGATTGGAGGGAGAAATCCTTGTCACTCCCCTCTCCTATGAAGCTGTACCTTGGCGTAGACCCAGGACCAAAAAAGATTTTCCCACTCCTATCCTTACCACTCCTGCACAAAGAGGAGCATATGCTGGTTTGAACCTGTTATTCTTCTCTTTAAACCCCCTTTTGTTTCCCATTCCACTTCGGGACTCATTCCCAGTAGCCCCTTCGTGAACTCCTTCTCCTCCAAGTTCTCCTCCACCTAATATTCCTATGGTTGGTGCTAATCCCCCTCTAAATAGAATGGATGCCATAGTCGCTTCCATATATGCTCCCTTAATCCTACCTCATCCTATGAATCCTCTCCCTACTGGAGATTACTTGAAGTATATGCCCAAGTTCACTAGGGAAGGGGATATCATTGTGGAGGAGCACCTAGCTACCTTTTACAGTTATGCAAACATCTTGAACATTGAAAATGAAGATGTCTAGATGAGAGTCTTCATCCAGAGCCTCGATGGTGAGGTGAGGAAGTGGTTTAGAGGATTGGCCCCCAGATCTATTGCTGGGATCGAAGCTCCGGATAGTGCTTTCCTGAGGTAGTGGGGCAATAGGAAGAATTTCATGTATTACATGACAGAGTTCGGGTCTTTGAAGAAGATGGAAGGAGAATCTGTCGCTGATTTCTCCAAAAGATTTAATAAGATGTACAATAAAATCCCTACCGAAATAAAGCTCTCAGAAGCCTCAGCGAAGATTTCTTATGCTAGTGCGTTTGGACCCGATTTCTATCTTTTATTGAGAGAAAGAAGAGCCACATCCTTAGCTCAAATGAAATATGCATCCATAGAGGTGGAATCTAATGTATTAGCAGCCGATAGACTGAGGAACAAGACCGACGCAGATAGAAAAAAGGGAAGGTCGAAATCCTCGACTTCTGGCCCATCGGTGCCCCACCCTCAAGTGGATGAACTGACTAGGATGGTGAAGTCTCTGTCTACAGAGATGGAGAAAATGACGGTGGAAGGGAGGAAAGCATACAAGGTCCCCCAAAACGCCGAAAAGGGAGGAGGCTTTAGGAGGCCAAACAATATTGCTTCCCCGACTGTGCAAAGGGAGAGGGGAAGAGATAGGGAATACCAGAAGATTCAGGCCCCTTTTCAAAACAATTTTGTGGCCGAGGGGGAAGAAGGGGAAACAGATGAGCTGGATCCTAAAATCCATTGCTTTGGGGACACTCCTCCTTTTCCTCATCTCACTCAATCAGCATACGAGGAGTCTCTCATGGACAGTCAGCTAAATGAACTGAGCAAAGGAAACAAGGCTAGTGGCAGCCAAGGCAGGTATGATCTGCATTCCAAGAAAAGGACAGTAGCACCTGATGTTCCTAAGTAGTCCACTAGAATAGAGAAACCTGCTAATAAAGTAGCAGATAGTCACAAAGGTAAGAGGCACCAACCCCTCTCTCCCATAGTCCAGAGTCATGCTCCTGAAATAAGAGAAATCCCAAAGCTTACATCTTCTTTTAATTTCAAGCATGAAATTAAAAAGATCAGAATTCCTGTGCCCCTAACCGAATTGATTAAACATGAAGGGTTCAAGAAACACTTCTTTGAGATTTTATAGTCTGAGGTCTCATGCCTTCCCACAGACTCCATCAATTTACAAGATGAAAATCCTACAGTCATTCTAGGTCCTATGGTAGAGGACATGAATGACTCATCCCCTCCCTTCTACACTTCCTTGAACATCCATGGCAAGGTACTGCACAACTTCTTGATGGATTCGGGGCCTTCTCACAACCTCATGCCCAAAACTATCATGGAAGAGTTAGGGCTAGAAGTCACCCGAGACTATCATGACCTCTATTCCTTTGACTCTAGAAACATTCAATGTCTAGGAGTTATCAAAGACCTGGTCGTGACCTTGTTTCAGTTGCCCATATAAAGTGTGGTCATGGATATTGTAGTGGCTAATGTTCCCCCCAAGTTCGGTATGTTATTATCAAGATCTTGGATAAAAAGACTGGGGGGAACTTTGCAGATGGACCTCACATATGCTACTATCCTAGTGTTTGGAGGAGAACATAGGAGGCTATACAGGGAAGCCCAACTGGTCTATATAATCAGTGATGAGGCCAACCCTACCAATCATCCCATTTTTGCCTTAGACACTGATTTAGGTTCTATTTTACTACAACTCACCCATTCTCCCAAGCCCCCTCTTAAGCTCAAAAAGCAGCCCATCGCTTCCCATAAGTTTCCTCTCTCCATCACTCCCGTCTAGAAAATGTTCTTTGATGGAGCCTCTTCCAGGGAAGGTGCTGGTGCTGGGGTATTTTTTGTATCACCTGCTCAGGAAACCATATCTCTATTGTACAAACTATAATTTGAAGCTACCAACAATGTGGTAGAGTATGAGGCTCTTTTTCTGGGATTAAGAGCTGTGAGGGAAATGGGAATTCAGGAGGTAGCAGTGTTCAATGATGCAGAGTTGGTGGTCCAACAAGTCAGAAATGCTTATCAGGCTAATCATCCTCGACTCAGAAGCTACATAAATGAGGTGTGGGACCTATTTGACAGTTTCTTCATGGAATTCAACATTTATTTTATCCCAAGAGAGAAGAACATAGTGGCAGATTCCTTGGGTACATCAGCAGGCAATTTCAAAGTACCCTTGTCGCCCAAATTCAAATATGATGTGGAAGTGAAATACAAGCCCTCCATACCTGACAACGTCAAACATTGGAAGGTATTCAAGGATGATCTCGAGATCAAGAAATTCTTGGAGACTGTCAAAGAATTTTCAGAGATTCATATCGACCAAGATTTTGTCTCTGAGGAAGGGCTTGATGGCGGTAAGTTGTTGAGTAAAATAGCAAAGCATGACATTGTGTAGCTCCCTAGAAACCACATTCCAAGGGGACTGGTTCCTTTGGAAAGAATTTTTGATAGAAATGATGTGTCGTTAAAGGGGGAAATCTCAAAGGATGATGCTGGTACTGTTCAGTGCAACATTGACACCGTGAGTGAGCCAAAGTTTGTCAAATTGTCAAGAATTCTGACAAAGGAGAAGAGGTCCAGATTCATTGGAATCTTGAGGGAATTCACTGATGTTTTCACCTGGACCTACAAAGACCTCAAAACCTATGACACCTCTGTCATCGAGCATAAAATCCCGTTGAAAGGAGAGGCAAAGCCATTCAGGCAGAAGCTGAGACAGATCAATCCTATGCTGCTGCCTATCATGGAGAGAGAAGTGAAGAAGCTGCTTCAAGCTCAGATCATTGTACCATTGAGATATTTAGAGTGGGTAGCCAACTTGGTACCAGTAAGGAAGAAGAATGGAGAAATCAGACTATGTGTAGACTTCAGAAATCTGAACAGGAGCTCACGAAAGGATAATTACCCCTTACCAAAGATGGAACATATACTGCAGAGGGTAACAGGAGCATCCAGGATGTCCATGATCGATGGTTTCTCTGGCTACAATCAAGTCTCTATTCTGCTGAGGATAGGGAAAATACAGCATTCACCACTCCATGGCGCACATTCATGTATTCCAAGATGTCGTTTGGATTAATGAATGCAGGGGCAATGTTCCAGCGTGACATGGACATAGCTTTCGTCGGGGAAAAGGATAAATTTTTGGTCGTCTATCTGGATGACATCACAGTGTTTTCAAAGTCTAATAAAGAACATTGTTGTCATCTCAGGAAGGTTTTCCTGAAATGCAGGAGTTTTGGCATTTCATTAAACCCTAAGAAATCTGTGTTCACCATGCAGGAGGGAAAATTACTAGGCCACATAGTATCAGCATAAGGAGTCAGGATTGACCCTAGCAGAGTTGAGGCAATACAAGCCTTATCAGTCCCGAGGTCCAAGAAGGAGGTCCAATCTTTCCTTGGCAAGATTAATTTTCTGAGGAGGTTTGCACCTAACTTTGCTGAGGAGGTAAAACTTATAACAACCATGTTAAGGAAAGGAAATGAAGTGAGGTGGACTTCTGAATCGCGACATTCCTTTGAGAAAATAAAGAAGGCCCTGGTAGAAGCCCCTGTGCTTATTAGCCTCGACTACTCAAAAGATTTCCTTATGTTCTCCTTTGCCTCACCTAACACGGTGGCCGCTATTTTGTTACAGACAAACAAGGTCAGACTCGAGCAGCCTATCGCCTATTTCAGTCGAGCATTGAGGGATGCCGAAGTCAGCTATGACACTATGGAGAAGTAGGCCTATGCCTTGGTAAAAGCTCTCAAGGCATTAATAATCTATGTCCTGCAGTAAAAAATCATCGCTTATTTCTCCTCAACTGCTATTAAAGACATTCTTATTCAGCCTGACATAGACGAGAGGAGGAGTAAGTGGATCACCAAGATTCTGGAATTTGACCTAGAAATAAAGCCTACCAAATTGATCAAAGGTTAAGGTTTAGCCAAGCTGTTGGCTGAAGCCAATTGCCAAGCTTTGGGGATAATTTTTATCAACAAATTCTCAGGAATTCAGCAGGGTCGGCTATCTGACATGGACCCTCAAAGGGATCCCCCATTGGCTCGGTGTCTTTGGTATAAGGATTTCATATACTTTCTGCAAGATTTGTGGCCTCCAGACAGCCTGCAAAGAAACAAAGCAAGAGCTCTGAAGCTCAAGGCAGTCATATAATGCCTAATCGATCAAATTTCATACTGGAAAGACCCCTTGGGGGTACTTTTAAAATGAATAGATCCACAAGAGGTCGACGAAATCATGGTGGAATTTCACAGTGGCCTATGTGGAGGGCACCATTTCTGGAAGGTCACAGCCCACAAAATTCTCAAAGTCGGGTACTACTGGCCCACATTGTTCATTGATGTCCATAGGGGAGTTAGAGCCTATATCCAATGTCAAATATTTTTAGGAAAGCAACAGCTCAAGTATTTGTCGTTGAATCCTGTGGTTGTTTCAGGACCTTTCTAGCAATGGGGCCTAGATTTCATTAGAGAAATTCACCCTGCTTCTAGTGGGCAGCACAGGTGGATCCTGACAGTTACAGATTTATTTATCAAGTGGATTGAAGCTATCCCCACCAGGAGTGCTTCCCACAAGGTAATCATTGGGCTCCTGGAGGACCTCATCACAAGGTTCGGTTGCCCAAGTAAGATTGTCACTGATAACATAGCTGCTTTCAGGGCTAAGCCGTTAGTCAAGTTCTGTGAGAAAGTCGGGATCAAACTGACTCACTCTACCCCATACTATCCACAGGGCAATGGTTTAGCAGAATCCTCCAACAAAAGCCTGATAAGGATCATCAAAAGGTTGTTGGAAGACAACAAGAAGGCCTGGCATTCAAGATTGAAATTTGCTCTATGGGCCAATCGAGTGACCACAAAGAGATCTATAGGCATTTCTCCTTTCCCATTCCTCTATGGGGAAAAAGCTGTTTTTCCCTCTCATCTAGTCATTCCTGTAGAAATATTCCTCCAGGATCATCAAGAGGAACCTGATGACATGATTAGAAGAATTCATCAGCTAGTGGAGGTCCAGCAGACCAGGGAGCAGGTAATGGACATAATTCAGGACCATTAGCAAAGGATCAAGCAGTTTTTTGATAAGAAGGCCAAGAAGGAAGAGTTTCAGACAAGAGACCTGGTACTTAAGTGGGATGCTCCCAAGAAAGATAAAGGCAAGCATGACAAATTTGAAGCCCTGTGGATCGGGCCCTTCAAAATCTCTGAAGTTTTCTCAAATAACACATACCGGCTGCAGGATTTGGAGGGTGAAGAAGTTTTCAACAGCCCATTAAATGGGCATTTTCTGAAGAAGTGTGTTATCTAAGTTGTCGATGGCTCCTTTGTTTGTAAATATTGTCCTTTCTGTTCTTTGTTTTTACTTTTATTGTCCCGGCTTAGTAAATGACTCCATAGCCCAACAACAAGGCACTGGAACTGCAAAATGAGTCCTTAGAGCATCGCAGGGATGACTCTATCCCCCATGGAGCCTAATGTTAGTAATATTACTCGTCCGAAGCGCAAGAGCGATTAGGTCTGCAAGTGGCACGATGAGTGCCGAGCGCAACTCATAGAAGAAATCTACTTCGGGCTTAAATCAAGCGAGCGAGTAGTCAGATTTTAACGATCAGGATTCATCCTATTGGAAGATTGATTGCTGTCATTGATGTCAATCCTAGTCATGGGTTTTGGACCGCAAGATTGATAAAGGTATTTGGACATGAAGGAAAATGCACATGCATATACAACACCCATGAATGGATAGTATACATCATGTTGTTTCCGGTGGTATGTGGCACGTCACATGGATCCTCATGGTTGAGGAGAAATGAATTTTTGAAGATGACAA
>JASDQU010711522.1:0-10316 GCA_032191745.1 Picea mariana
CCCACTCGCTTGACCCGCTACTTGGAAAAACAGAAACTCTCTGAGCTACGCTTGAGCATTTGTGCGACTAGCGGGGCCGAAAGCTTCTCAAACCCATGACTAGAATTATTACTAACACATACAATCTTTGAGACCATATTTATACCCAATAAAGATACACTTTTTTTCCTTCTTATCTAGGTTACTCATATTTTCCTTTGGAACATGAACATAGGCCTCACAGCCAAATACCTTGATATGTGTGAGAGAAGGTTTCTTACTAATATATACCTCTTATGGAGTCTTTTCATCTAATGTTGATGACAGTGATCTATTGACCATGTAACATGCAGTACCCACTGCCTCTTCGCAAAATTATTTCCCTAACCCGTCACCACTGAGCATGCACCTTGTTTTTTCCATCAACGTATTGTCCATCCTTTCTACAATTCCATTCTGATGAGGTGTGTATGGAGTAGTATTATACGTTTTTTTACTGCACTTATTACATAATTATTCAAATTCATTCCCGCGTAACTCTCCACCATTATCTGTCCTCAACACCTTAAT
Source organism: Picea mariana (assembly GCA_032191745.1). Lineage (NCBI taxonomy): Eukaryota > Viridiplantae > Streptophyta > Pinopsida > Pinales > Pinaceae > Picea > Picea mariana. The sequence goes on from JASDQU010711522.1 coordinate 550, forward strand.
TCTTTTCTATGTTTGATTCTCAACAAGAGCCTTAAACTCTTTAAACATTTTAAAGACTTCAAATTTCTTCTTGAGGAAATATATCCAAGTATTCCTCGGTAATTCATCTATAAATGAAACATAATACACATATTTTCCCAATCATCAAACTGAAACAGGTCCAAACACATTACTGTGCACTAGCTGTAAAATTCCTTCTTCTGTCATAGCACCAAAAGGGAATCTTACCTGATTTTGCTTCCCATATACACAATGTTCACAGAAATAAAAATCCAGAGAGAAGTTATACATACCTTCGATCATACATTTACCACATAGTAGTCAAAGACCATTCTCTCCGATATTCCCCAGTCTTTGACACCACATCATAGCCTTTTCTCCAGAGACTGTAGGAGTTTTATCTTCTTCTTCTCCAATATGAGAAACAATAGAACTATTGCACTGAAATTACTAATAATTGTTCCTTACAGCTTATACATAGTTCCAATATGAACTCCCTTTAGCAACACCATTGCTCCTCAAACCATCCTACAGGTTTGTTTTTCAAATACTATTTTTACCCCTGTATCGTCCATTTTTCTTATATAAATCAAATTTCTAGCCAATCTTGGGATGTGCAAAGCACTAGGTAGTGTTCTAATCCTTTTGTATATGAGCCTGATTTTCTCCATAGTTTCGTCATTCCAATAGTTTCCTATTTGTGGAAAATTTGGGTTTTCCTCTGTTCCAATGTTTACTTTTATGGTCTTTAGTAGCTATAAATATGTATCATAGTCCAACTTTGGTCCTCCTACTATGTGTTCCCTCTTATTTTCGGGTACTTGTATATTTCTGGGATGCTCCTCGTTCTGATCTTCCTTAGCAACATTATAACACTCTAGTCGTTCATGAACTATCATGGAAGATGTATGCGTGTCACACATAGGTACTATCACCATTGTCCCTCATTGAAATATATTGGTTCAAATGGCCTAAAAAGATGTATCTAGTAATGGAGATTCGTGCTCGAAAGTAGACATTACTTTGAACCTCTAAGTATGTTCGCCCAAGCTTGTTGTTTCTATGTGCATTTCCAGTTCCAGATACCAATTCTTAGGGATTATATCCAATGTATGTGTGAACCTGTGCATCCATTCCTTCCTTTTTAGTGACCCCGATATCTTTCGACATTGCATGATATATTGTGTTGGATGACCTTCCCATGTATACTTCTGAAAAATATACTCCTCTGCACCGAATCTAATTTGCATCAATATTCTACACTGCAGCTAGTTATTGATTCCCTCTTTATGCGCAGTCCACCATCTGGCCACATTGGCTTTCAAGACACCATCCAATGCCAACAGTCTCTATTCTTCTAGTACCTATAACTCAAACACTTGTACAAACATTTCTATATTGGTTAATCCATCATACTTGGGTGGGTCACATAACTCTGCTCTAATCTAGAGAAATTATAGAGTAATGCGAGAAAACCATCTGGTGGATACCTCATGCATCCTCTATTATCAATGTTCAGGTCCTTCCTATGAATCTGACACACAGGAGCTAATTCTCCTCCAACTTAATTCACCATCTATAGTGGGGTTGGCATAGTCATCCATCATGCAGTCATATTATACAAGTTGTTAATTTCATTCCCATTTTTCATCTCTATGTACCTCTTCCCTTCTGTCAGTTCTAATGGTGCGATAAATTTTAATTCTCCTACTTCAAAGATCATCTCCCTCCTCTTCATATTGATGATCACCTTATTGTCAAAAGCCCATTCTAAGCCAATCAATGTTGGATATGGTTGATTGTCATCCACTATTTTGATAACTATTTTGGGTTTTCCTCTGTTCCAATGTTTACTTTTATGGTCTTTAGTAGCTATAAATATGTATCATAATCTAACTTTGGTCCTCCTACTGTGTGTTCTTCCTTATTTTCAGGTACTTGTATATTTCTAGGATGCTCCTTGTCCTGATCTTCTTTAGCAACATTATAACACTCTAGTCATTCATGAACTATCATGGAAGCTATATGCATGTCACACATAGGTACTATCACCATTGTCCCTTCTTGAAATATATTGGTTCAAATGGCCTGAAAAGATGTATCTAGTAATGGAGATTCATGCTCGAAAGTAAACATTACTTTGAACCTATGAGTAAGTTCGCCCAATCTTTTTGTTTCTATGTGCATTTCCAGTTCCAGATACCAATTCTTAGGGATTATATCCAATGTATGTGTGAACCTGTGTATCCATTCCTTCCTTGTTAGTGACCCCCATATCTTTCGACACTGCATGATATGTTGTGTTGGATGACCTTCCTGTGTATACTTCTGAACAATATACTCCTCTGCACCGAATTTAATTTGCATCAATATTCTACACTGCAACTAGTTATCGATTCCCTCTTTATGTGCAGTCCACCATATGGCCAAAGTGGCTTTCAAGACACCATCCAATGCCAACAATCTCTATTCTTTCAATACCTATAAATCAAACACGTGTACAAACACTTCTATATTGGTTAATCCATCATACTTGGGTGGGTCACATAACTCTACTCTAATCTAGAGAAATTATAGAGTAATGCGGGAAAACCATCTTGTGGATACCTCATGCATCCCCTATTATCAATGTTCAGGTCATTCCTATGAATCTGACACAAATGAGCTAATGATCCTCCAACTTAATGCACCATCTACAATGGGGTTGGCATAGTCATCCATTCATGCAGTCATATTATACAAGTTGTTAATTTCATTCCCATTTTTCATCTCTATGTACCTCTTCCCTTCTGTCAGTTCTAATGGTGCGATAAATTTTAATTCTCCTACTTCAAAGATCATATCCCTCCTCTTCATATTGATGATCACCTTATTGTCAAAATCCCATTCTAAGCCCATCAATGTTGGATATGGTTGATTTTCATCCACTATTTTGATAACTTAGAAATATCCTATATTGCACACCCCATATATGTTTACATGTACCCTTGTCGATCAACCAGTTGGTACTATATTGTGTTGGTTTTCCAGTCTTAGCTCCATAGTAGACCAAATCAACTTGTATTTCCCCATCCTTTCCCARGTTTTCTTTGGTAGTATATTTACATCAGATCCTAAGTCCAATATGACATTGTCCAAATCATACTCCTCATTCTACGCACTAAGCATGAACTCTCCATTTGTCCTCTTCTTTTGTATTACTTGATTTACTACCCTTTGCGTGGTAGGAAATTCCATTTCTTGTGTGCATGATTAATCATTTTACATAATGTATTCAACACAATTTCATCTTTCATCAAATGTAAACAGATTTCCATAAATTCCCTCAATGTACTTACCTTCTCAAATGGACCCTCTATTATAGTATGATTGTACAATGGAGGCATGTTAACCAAAAGGGGAACAAATGTTGTCGATGGTACCCAATCTGATCCCAATAGTTCATTTCTTTCATGTTTTACGTCTATTTTTCCTCCTATGGTTTGAACATTGGCATAGGCCCAACTGACACCTTTATCCATTTCTCAACCTGCCTTCCTCTAGTTGTTGCATCATTCCTTATTCTATCTCCTCCTCATGTAACAAATTATATTTTAGGTCCTTCATCTTGTATCTCTTTTGATATTTTTTGGGCATTCAGATTGATATTTTGATGTTGGTTTCCCCTTTCCTTCCATTCTTCTAATAGTTGAGGACAATATTATTTCATGTGGTCTAGTGCTTAACATTATGTAAAAGTTGTACAAGGATTTGGGAAGTCACGGGCTAAGTGTCTCGATTGATTGCAGTTGTAACATATTATTGGTCCTCTTCCTATATCAAAATTTCATCTTCCTCGACCTTTGAAAAATCCTTAATTTCCTTTATTAAAACCTCTTTGATTGTTATAATAAGGACCTCCTCCTTCTTTCACATAATTCTCCTCCTAAATTCTATACATATCTGAAGTGCACTATGTCATCAGATCGAATCCACAACAATCCTTCTCTTCATGCCCTTCTTATTTGCAAAACATACATAAAAAAATCCTTGGCATACTTTGGTACGTATGCAATAGCGAACAATCATGCGAGTGATTCCCCCATTTCTTACATATTTCGTAGTACCCTCCTCCTGGTAATGGATTTGGTGCTCGAGTTTCCAAATATTGCACAAAGGATGAACATTCATCCTTATGGTGACCTTTTGTCCTGCACTTGGTACACTTGACTTTTTCCTGCTTCTCCTTCCCTTTTGTAATCTCTTCTAACTTAACAGTTAAGACAATTAATTTCATCTAGTATTGTGCCATTTTCCCACCATGCCCTACAGGAGATTCTTCCAGTCTCATTGATATCTCCAAATATTTATGTTGTGATGTAAGCTTTTATTTTAGTAATGGACCTGGGATGTGTGGCAGTAATCCTGCAATAAACCATTCCTTATGTTACTCATTTGGGATATGAAATGTCAACCTACCCATCACATATTTAAACCTTTGATCAAAATCCCAAAGGGAATTGGTACGTACTTACTTAATCTCCTTCAACTCTATAATATACTGCGACTCTAATTTTGGATTCTTGAACTCTTTCAACAACACTTGTCTAATTTCTACTAGAGTCCTTATTTGTCCTGTCAGTCTGGTACTCTGGAACTTCATGTACCATACTAGTGCGTGGTTCCTAAATGTTTTCGCCAACTACGTGATCTTCGTATCCTCATATTGGATTTTCTTCGTAGCCCAAATTATCTCACACACAAATAGATGTTGCTCTGGTTCCTCTGATCTAATTCCATGAAACTTAAGTAATCTCAAAGTATTATATATTCCTACCATGGTAGCTTCGGTAGTACCTCCACTTGGTCATGCTGGTTGACTTTGACTCGACGTACTCCTTCCACTACTCTAACTCAATGCAGCGCTCCAACTATTTTGACTACTATTATTATGACTTCCTTTACTTACTATAATTTCTTTTGAAAAATCCTCAATAATTACCTATGATCTTGGGGATGCACACGGGGTCATGGATTCGATGCAGGACCCAACTTTTGTAGGACTTGTTGGTTCTTCTATTATGGGACAAAACTAATATTCCTCTTCCTCTTCTTCTATGCATGGTACATAGACGATATGACCTACTGCACAAGGTCCTCTCCAATTGTACTCACTATGCGACTCTCCTTTTTCCGCCCCAGTCTTCAAAATCTTGTACCTTCCTCCACTGATCAATACTGAAAACTCTTCATTTTATTTTGGTATACCTTCTTCGTCTCTCTACATTCTTAGTCCTTCCCTTCCTTGTTCAACCCCCTCTTCATTCTTCCTACCTTTAGATTATCCCCTGGTCATTTCCTAGTTCCCCTATGTGTCTGGAACCCCTTAGCAATCATATTCCATCGTCATCACACACTTGTCACACAAAAGCATTTTTATCCAGGTACCTAATGATTTCATAAACTTTTCGTGGGCTCTTAAAGAAGTCTCTTTCCATGACATTGTATGACTTTGTACATTCTATAGCAAATTTCGTAACGTATCCCCCCAATATGCTATCTAACAAAAAATCAATTGCGTGAGAAGTCTTGATGCGTACATAATTCAATTATCTTACCAACTTAGGAGTCAAGTTCCTTGGCACAACTATTCGGTATCTTCCAGTATTCTCTTCTAATATTTCCAACCACTCAGTCAAAATATTTGGTAATTCGCCAAAGAAAATCTCATGCAGCTCTATGTATAGATACCTTTTCATCCATTTTTCATCACTCATCCGAGTATTTACATTCTCTTTTCGAGGGAATTCATTTTCCTTCTATTCCATCTATTTAGTGATATCCTTTTTAGTCGGCCTACAAAACATTCCTTCAACTACAAATTCTGGGTCTTGAAAATAGAAACAGTTGTTGGCATGCGATTGTAAGACCCTGAGTTCGAGTTGTCTAACCAACAAAACCCTTCAGATATCGACTGTTTCGGCATCACCTGTGTGTAGGTGAAGTCTCACCTGAGGAATCTATTGGGATTGCAGGAACCAAGTTTTTATAGGTGTGAGGGGATGTCAAGCCATTGATAGATTCCATAGTACTTGTTTACTCTATGCACACTATGTTGTGTCTATTATTCTGAGATTACTCGGTAGATTATCTTATGCAGTATTATTGCGACATAAGTTTCAATGTAAACCAACATAAAATCCATAACTATTGTGCAAAAACCATATTGTAACCAAATCTACTCTAACATGCATAACATATTATTCATAATCAATCACCAAACACATAGGTAGAGACAAAGTTTAATGTGGTTCACCCAACTTTGGGCTATGTCCAAAACGACCAAATTATTTATTATGCATTACGTAATCTTTCCAGGCTTATGTATTGCGCTACAGTAGATACATCAAGGTCAATTCCCATCTTGCCCAGCCGCTCTGCAGTGTAAACCTCCCTCTCTACAACTTCCCATAAATCCTCACATACAAACTCTTTCTCTTGACTGCAACTAGAGGGATCAACAATCAAAAACATATCATACAAGTAAAATCATTGCAAAGTAGTTACCCTCCTTTTATGTTGGTTTTCTAACCATTGTCCTACTTTTATGTTGGTTTGCTGACCACTTGCAAAGTAGTGACCCTCCTTGCTTTTAAAAATTAAAACGCACGATTAAAGAAAAAAAAATCATTGATTCTTACACACAAATTGCCGACGACGATATCACGACCCGACGATATGTAGAGTCACTACCCAACTACTACATATTACTTGTATAAAATGTACCTCTCTATTTTGTTTTTAATCAAATTGAATATCAATGAAAAAAAGCAGAAGTCATGCACGAATCCAAAATAAGCGTGTTTGTTGAACACTTGCGAAATAAGCGTGTTCGACGATGATATCACAACCCCATGAGCCGATCGACCAATCGCTAAATGATAACACCATGGCCGTTAACCCCTTTCACATTGGTGCACCTTTCAAGAACACATTTTATGAAAGAGCACATCGTATTCGACCAATCTTCTTATAATCTCTACTTTCTAATATACAATAATTAAAAAATATAGTAAATTTTTAATCATCAATTAACTATTAAATGCCTTTTACCCATGTGTAACCATGCTATAGTTCAATATCAACCAACATAAATAGAAAGAGAAAAACACTTGATTTTATCATATACATTAACCAACATGGTTGTACAATATTGTCATTATAGAGTCCCAAAGGTATATAATCCTTCATTAATTCACATGACTTATGAGTCTAGAAAAAGAAAACATATCCCATCTATGCTTAAATGGATTATCAAACTTTGCATCAACAATATTTAAATACACAATAATAGTAACAACATATTAAGTCACATATCCAACATTCAAGGAAAAAAAAGAGAGACAAAAATGCCTAGTTTTTGGGCCTTTGGAAGTATTTTTATTCTTGAAAAATGGATTTGATTCATAGTGCCTTAAAATGGTGAAAAAAAACTAGTTTTCATTATATACACATTTTTTGCTAGCATATACCCCAACCTATCAGTAAAGGAAGATTTTAGAAGGAACTTAGATTTTTAATAACGACCTAATTCCTCAAACATTTATTTACARTGAAACCMTRCCATCCTCCCMTATAACTAGTYAACACTTCCATTTATTTYRACACYATTMYGGCATAGGGATAGTGAATTAGAAGAGRATCTATARTTTCCARTGCCTRTTTACATASAGTATACCAACTAGGTWCCYTTCTTTTCCTTCTCTGTAGCACTTCTAAGGTTAAATGTTTATTTCTCATCACAAGCCACATATACATCTTAGTTGGTTGTCATCATCCATAAAAGTTTTCACCACCATTCTTCTCCATCTATATAATCATTCCAAAACATATCTTTATACCCCAATCTTAGTGTATAATCCCCCAAAGCAGGATTTAATAATGATTAGACAAGTAAATACTCCTCTTTGGTAATTATTATATGGATTTTTTTTAATTGATCAAAATATATATTCCATTGTTTATTCTCTTCCTATTTAATTTCTATCCTGTCACCATCCATTCATTCTTCTTTCCATATTTATGAATTTATGCTATCAACAACCTAACCTAAATTGTAAATTCCATGACTTTAGAAGGTAATAATCGATCCCAAGGGTAACATGTAAGCCTCTCTAAATCTTACCCCTGGGTTAGTTCCACTTCTAACTCTTCCCCCATTGTCAACATTCAAAACAAGACAATTCCTCACCAAAGGGAAAGCAAAAAAGCTAGTCTTTGAAAAATTGACACATTATTTGTGGGTCCTAGACTCCTTCCTTATCTAATATTCCATGGTTATATATACTTATTTTGAATCATCATGTTGGGCTATAGTTTTTCCATATTTTTTGCTATACAAATACATTCATCATTAAACCTTTTCTCTCATTTCGTCAATAATATATGTCTCATTACACCAAAAACTGTCATTATTTGTCATCATTCACAAGTATATATATAGTATGGTCAATACATCGTTTTCTGCATTTTTAGTGATTAAATGATGATTATATCATGGTTTCTCGAACATGGTTCGTAAATTCTGATTCTTTGGTTGTTGATCACTTTTCCAAGATGGAGATTCTGGCAACCTGCAAGAAGAACATCACTTTAAAATCCACTACCAATCTCTTTTTTGAATGCATCTCGGTACACTTTGGGATCCCACAAACCATTGTCTCAGATCGGGACAGTCGGTTCCTCAGCACATTCTCGTTGACCCTCTGGTCACTATTGGATACCAAGCTCAGCAAATCAACTACCTTTCAGCCCCAGACAGATGGCCAAACTGAGGTCGTCAAGTGGATGATCATACATATGGAAATGTTTTTTGTAATGAGAGTAAGAGGTCATAGTTCCAAAGGGTGTAGTTCCAAAGTTCATAGTTCCAGATGCATAGTTCCACAGGTCATAGTTCCACAGGTCATAGGTCCAAAGGACGTAGTTCTAGAGGGCATAATTCAAGAGGGCCTCTGGAACTATGACCTCTAGAACTATGACTTGTGGAACTATGCCCTGTGGAACTATGCCCTCATGAACTACAGCTCTGGAACTAAGAACTCTGGAACTATGCACTCTGGAACTACACCCTCTAGAACTATGACATGTGGAGCTACACCCTCTTGAACTATGCCCTCTGGAACTATGACCTGTGGAACTACACCCTCTGGAACAACACCCTATGGAACTACACTCTCTAGAACTATGACTTGTGGAACTATGCCCTTTGGAACTACACCCTCTGGAACTATGACCTGTGGAACTACGCCCTCTAGANAGAAGTACACCCCTAGAATTATGACCTCTGGAACTACGCCCTTTGGAACTATGATCTGCGGAACTAGGACCTCTAGAACTATGACCTGTGGAACAACGCCTTCTGGAACTACACCTCTGGAACTATAAACTCTGGAACTATGCCCTCTAGAACTATGACCCATGGAACTATGCACTCTAGAACTATGCCCTCTGGAGCTATGCCCTTTGGAACTATGACCTGTAGAACTACACCCTCTGGAACTACGCCCTCTGGATCTATGACCTGTGGAACTACACCCTTTTGAACTATTACCCGTGGAGCTATTCCGTCTCGAACTATGACCTCTTGAACTATTCCCTCTAGAGCTACTCCCTTTGGAACTAAGCCCTCTAGAATTATGACCTCCGTAACTATGCCCTCTTGAACTATGACCTGTGGAAGTACGACCTTTGGAACTACGCCCTATGGAACTATGACCTCTGGAACT
>JASDQU010711523.1:10988-27584 GCA_032191745.1 Picea mariana
CATATGCAGAAGTGTGCTTCCTTGCATTTGGAGATAGAGTTAAACACTGGATAACTATAAACGAACCATGGAGTTTTTCTTCCATTGGATACGATCTTGGAGTGTTTGCACCTGGTCGTTGTTCCTCTTACATTGGAAATTGCAGTGTAGGAAATTCAGCAACGGAACCATACATTGTTGGACACAATATGCTTCTAGCACATGCCGCTGCTGTAGACATATACAAGAGAAAATACCAGGTAGAAAGAAAATAAAACTGTAATGAAACCACTGAAAATTTACATTAAAACACAATGTTCTAATTATTTAGGTATGATCTGTTTTATGGTTTTGTTTATGCATAGAAGAGTTTGTATGTCATTGATTTTAGATTGAAAATCTAAACCCTCAAAAACTTATTTAGAAAGCTGGTGTGATCAGAAGCTGCAGAAGGGATCCATAGGCATTGCACTGGTTGCTCTATGGATTGTACCCTATTCAGAAAGTATAATTGACAAAAGAGCAACCGAAAGAGCCATGGACTTCATCTTTGGATGGTAAGAAGTAACGTCTAAAATTAATCTCATCCATTCTACTATAAGCAATCTTCTACTCTGAAGAGTGAATAGAGAACAACTGTTTTCATCAAAAACTCTATCTCTTTCAAGTTCACTGAAAAATTTGCAGTATTTATTTTGGTCTTCAAAGTTGAACCGAGAGAATAGCCTGGGATTTTGTGACTGTTAGGTATCCTTCGAGGGCCTTAATTTATGCATATATACCCTTCTTTGCTTGGATGGATTAAAATAATGAAGGTTTCCACCTCTAGTTTTTCCATCCCTAATAGCATAAGTTTTATGCATAAGAACATTGCATGCTTAATTTCTTTGAACAATGACTCGATGATTGCAGTGCAATGCAGGTTTATGGATCCACTGACATCAGGTGACTACCCTTTAACAATGAGAGATATCGTTGGTTCTCGTTTGCCACAGTTCACCAAGAAGCAATCCAGGCAATTAAAAGGGTCATTTGACTTCATTGGTTTAAATTATTATACAAGCCAGTATGGAGCTGACAATCCAAAACCACCTAATCTTCTGGAAACAGACTACCTCCAGGACAGTAGAGTTCATTTAACATGTAAGCTGCTCCTGTTTCCATGAGCATTTATTTAACATGTTTGCAGTTGATTTTCCAGGCATGTTGATTACTTATTATAATTTGTGTTACATTACTCCTCTGCAGACGTAAGGAACGGAGTGCCAATTGGATTAAAGGTATAATAAGCACCATTAACGTTGAAACTTCATAAAAAAAAATTACATGCGTCCTGAATTAATCATCTCCTTGGCTTTATGTTTAACAGGGTGCATCTCCTTGGCTTTATGTTTAACAGGGTGCATCTCCTTGGCTTTATGTTTATCCATCCGGACTAAGAGACTTTCTGGATTATACCAAAATTCGGTACAACAATCCAGCAGTTTTTATTACTGAAAACGGTAAGAAACATTTCATAAATATAATGCCAGCTTAGCTCTTTTTTCCTAATGCTGAACTCTTCATTGCATTCGCAGGCATTGATGAGTTCAACAATGATACCTCAATTTTATCATTAAAAGAATCCCTTAATGATACATGGCGAGTTGATTACTATTTAAAACATCTATGTTACCTTGAGAAGGCTATAAGGTAACTCTCTCTGTAACAAAACTTTTCAAGCGTACTGATATTATTGCACGAAAGTTCCATTGTTGAGACTTTGTATTGAGATATAAAAGAGAAATCTTCTTATTGCAGAGATGGATCAGATGTACGAGGTTTCTTCGCATGGTCTCTTCTGGACAACTTTGAGTGGGCAAGTGGTTATACTGTTAGATTTGGTCTTCATTATGTGGACTATAACAACAACTTAATGAGATATCCTAAAGCATCCGCAAAATGGTTCAGCAGATTTCTCACAGGAAGTAACGGTCCGCCTTTGGCTTGTGAGAAGATAAACGTATAAAACAAAATATATATATGGCGGGTGGATATGGATATATAAAAGTAGTCTGATTGTTTGAACTTTTATATATATGGAACTGGGTATATCGTATATATTTATGGATATGGGTAATACGCTCATGTCTATATCTTGATATATTATTTGTAATTGGCTAGTCCATCCTGCTCTACAGACCTCTCTGCAGTATCTGTCATTGTTTATCTTTATGGTTTAAGAGATTAATAAGTGGCATTGCCCAGTGAAGCGACAGTTTCTTCTATGTATAAGTAATATTAATGTCATCCATTAAGTGATTTGCTTGTTAATTTAAGAATCTGCTTATGGGAATTACCTTCAACTTAAATAGTAGGCAGCGTTGTAATTTGCCAAACATATTTATTTGTTAAAATTAGAGTTTTATCTCCATTCTGATTTATCAAAATGTTTGTTAGATTAAATCTTTGTAAAAATTTGAATAATGGTTTGTATTTTGACAAATTATTTTTTTGGCACTTGATAGATCTGAAGTTAAGATATATTTATACTAGTTTCAATTACAAATACCACATCACATTTATGTTTTCAATCAAAAAGTTAAATACAATCAAAATTGGCCTTAAATCATATCATCCAAAAAGTTAGATTATACATGATGTGAAGATAGTGTAAATAAAATCAGAGATGACACAAAATCAAGAAATCTACAAGATATTAGCATGACCAAAACACTGAATAGTAATAAATTAATATTGTTAAGTGATTATTAAGGTGAATAGCAATAAGTCAAATCCAGCTAGCTTGATTGGTTTGGAAGGGTTTCTTTTGTAAGACTACCCATGTTTGAAACCAATTGTAGTTGGTGTGGCCCACATGTACATACATAAATGAAGATAAAGATAATGAAATGCAAATATATACATAGTAATCAATAAACAAATGTTATGAATAATTTTCATATTTCTCTCACATAACCTTCACTTGCATATATAGGGTTATCCATAAGTAGAGTTGTCCAAAAGCACTCACCAATATAATTGATCTTTCTCCAAAAAGTATAAATCATAGATGAATTTTGAGAAAAAAACTTGACTAAGTCAAATATCAATTTGTGTCAACAAGTTTTAAGTTTTTCTTTAAGTTTTAAGTTTTTCCTTATAAATAGTATCTCATCTATAAGAATATATTTGACATGTCTCATCTTCTCTTGTAAGATACTCAAATGTGACCATTATAAATTGTTCATACTTCGTGGTATACACATTGTAAAGTGCATTGTATATTCACATATGTTGAATATTGCTCAAGAAAAGACTCAATTTAGAGGGTATGTTTAACAACTTCAATTAAGTAAAACAAGTCCTCCCCAATGAATCTTGGTGAAGTCTTTGTTATTGCTCTCTCTTTTTTCAATATTCTTTCTTTTTTGTTCAACCATTTGTTCCAAAGTTATGTGTTGTCCATGTTCTCTTTTCAAACTATGTTTTTCACAATTTTGTTTTCTTTATTCTTCCATCTATTCTTCCATTTTTTCATGGGATTCATTCTCTTCATCTCCTAACTTGTTTTTGCACTATCCTTCATGATCTTGAATTTCAACATTATTACTATTCTCATGATGGGGAGACATGTTTGTACATGTTGTTCAATATTTCATTTTGAATGTCTAGCCTCTAACATTGATAAAAACATTAAATTCAATGCAACAAAAAAAAAAGGCACTCATCCTAAAAATCAATGTATTGCCATAAATAAATTAATAACTATATGTCGAAATCAACCCAAGATAAAAAGGAACATAATAAATTTACACTTATATCAATGCACCTAAGAAAATAAAATTAACAAGCTAATGCTACAATTGATGACAAGGATCATATTAGATTGAGTATGAATGAATGTGACCTAAAAATTTACATAATAATTATATGCTTAAAATATAATATTTAAGTTATTTTTATTATTTTATAAAAATAAAAATAAAAATTATTTATATTCAATATTACAAACAACAACAAAATTAACTAAATTTGGAAATTTCTATAAAAATAATTGTGTAAATATAAATGGTAAAACTTATATACAAATAATAGTTTCAATTTCCATAACACTAATGTCAACTACATCCACATGTGATACTCTAAAAGTTCTAAGTTTTTTCCCTCTTTTGGGGATTTTTTATGTTTATTTTGTCCTTAATCAGGGGAGAAAATGTTGGGCATAGAATAGTTAGAAAAATTCCATCCATATTTTTCCAAAAATTTTACTAAGATCAATTTCAAAATATAATATATAAGCATTAGAATGAACATTGTCAAAGGTAAAGTCTAGTTAGCCTAGAATTAATGAGAACATAATGTAATTTTTCCTTTAATATTATTGAAAATGCTAATAAACTAAATTGCATCCTTGAAAATGTTAATAAACTAAAAACATTGATCACAATACATCACTTTTGAAAACAAAATAATTAATTTTGCAAATAAACATTATTTGACATGGTAAATGTTATTCTTATTCTCAATACCCTATATTTTCAAAAATGCAATGCATACAACTAATACTCAAAAATAATTCATATTAATCCATATTTAAACCTCTTCTAAGAGTAAAAAGCAACCTGCAATAACATTGCATTTTTCATTTCATACTCAATAGTTGAATTTGCATAAACTAAAGCCCATTACCCATTGGCTTCACATCAAGACATGACTTGACCTACTTAGTTTAAGAGTACTTGAACTAATTCATTTTCCACTCCATTTGGGATTGTTTTGGATTCATGGATGGTATCCCATATGTATCGAGGATTGGAAACTTTCATATATTTATATTGAAACTTTTTAGGATTGTTTTTGATTTATGTATGGTATCCCATGTGTATTGAGGATTGGAAACTTTCTTATATTTATATTAAAACTTGTTCTTTTGTATTTAAACAAAGTTCTAAGTAGAAAGGAATGGGAATGAACGGGGGAGTGAACATTGGATTATGAATATTTAGATTAATATGTATGGATTATGCTAACAAATCAATATGCATTACATTATTTTCATATAAATCTATCCATTACCATAATTGTAATGCCAATATACATCACATATTCATGTACATATTTCAATTGATATAACAATCCTCTTTACCAATATACATGACAACATTTTCATATAAATCCATCCATTTTTCTAGTATAAATCCACCCATTACCATAATTTCAATAACAATATACATCACCTATTCATACATATTTCAATTATATCAATCTTTTCTACCAATATGCATTATATCATTCTCATATAAATCCATCCATTACCATAATTATAATGCCAATATACATCACATATCACAATTGATATATACAACCTTTTTAAATTTAATTTACCAATATACATTACTTCATTCTCATATAAACCCACCCATTACCATAATTGTAATGCAAATCTACATCACATATCCCAATTGATATACCAACCATCTTTAACTTTGAATTTTTTTTATTTTATAATTTTGTTACATAACATTTCTACTTCACTACTGAAATTTATTAAAAGTTTTAATTCAAAGAAATTTTCTTGGAAAACTTGTTTTCATTTGTTTATGTTAAAATTAAAGTTATGTTAGAACATGAAGAATGATGGCAATTTCCCTTGTCACCACCACCACTCAAGTCTACTCGAATCATTGGACCGCTAAAGCAAAGTTGCATTGCAGAGAAAATCAAGTCTGGATTTTTCACAATTAGAAGCATAGGATATGAACTTGAGGACCAGGGGAAGCATGGTTAAAATTCCAATTGATAGCAACATTGAGTGAGATTAAGCTCCCACGAACACTTGACACCAACCACACTTACCCACAAACACCCCAATACACCTCCAAATACTGGCAAAAATCCTCCATGCCTCACTACCAGAATAAAAGCCAAAGAACCTCACTAGAATCACTCACAAATGAAGCCTCCTTCACACATTTTGCCTTGAATGCATACGTCATGTCTCATGTCGACCATATGTGTGAGTCGTTTGATAGCACAACTGCCAAACCCATTGATCTGCTACTTGTCCCTGTCCATAAATGACATATGAACTAAGGGATGGGGTGAACCTCCCCTACTCTATTTAAAATAATTTGTCCCTCGCAAAGCCTAGAACTGAGCTTGGCCCAATAATCAACACCCGAGTTAAACTCTCACTTAACGTGGTAGACTTTGGCAATTTCAAAATTTGTTAGAAGAGAAAGAGAGCAATATATGATACTTTGGAAGACATTGTTTCCTGAGTCAGATCGTTTAGAGAGAGCCTGAATCACCATCATTGAATCATTGAGAATTGTTATTTTAGTAATTCTCATATCTCGTGTGTTGAACCCGTTTCGTCACTTGGGTGAGCAAAATAATGGCACTTGCATGCCTAGTTGGGCCTGCTAGACAAGACAGAGTTTAGTGAGTGGATTAAACAAGCCAAACACATGAAATAAACAAGTAAACAAACTAAAATAACTAAGGAAATAAAAACTAGAATGCATAAGAAACTTTTAGAACCATAAACAATCAACCAATGACCAAGATTATGCCATCAATGGATAACTATATTAGTTGGCAAAACACCATAGAGAAAAATGAGGATTTATGGGTCCCCTCTTCCTCCTTGGGAGGGCTCTTGAGTTCCTTAATGGAGAGTTCTTCTTACAATGGAAGAAAAATGACAAATGATGAAGAAAATCAATGCCTATTCCCTCAAGAGGTGAGTGGAATGGCCTATTGCAATGATGCTAGAATGCTCCTAGGAGAAAAGAGGATTCTCAGGGGAGAATTGAGGCAGCATAACAATACTATGAAGATCTCAGTTTCTTAGTGCACCCACGGCCTCCATTTATAGAATTTCTTCAAGGCAATATTCAACTAGTTCTTAGTGTGAACAAGGGGCCCTTTAGGGCACCCTTTGGTCCTTGACCAACTCCCCATTCGGATTTTGCTCAGATCTGAAGGTCAAATCAAGTTGGGAGCTGGTCCATAAGTGGTTGGGGGGGCGACAAGAACCATAAATGCGTTGTTCATAGGAGTGTGCGACTTTTCTCGTACATAGTCGTGCATATGGCCCATTGTGCGCTCTACAGGCTTCTTTGGGCTGCGCACTGTGCGCGCACTTCCTTTAGTGAGTTTGCGCATGCCAATTTTTTTTCCCAATTTGTATAGTTTTTGCCTTTTGAAAATGCATTTTGGTGTTGCATGTAAACTAATTGATATTGGCATTGTTGTATCTCTGTAACCATTTGTGTGCAATGTTGTAGACGAAATTTCAATGATAACATCGTGCTATAATGATTCCTTTCCATAAAACATAAACCTCAACAATGTTGTTTGTGACATTCTCCAATCCCCAAAAAATGATTTGAATTCCTTTAAAATAATAATAACTCATTTTATGGACTTTTATACTTCTTTTAAATTATTACATTGTTTACTATGTAACTAAGATCCATATACATTGATTGTGTTTACAATTATGTTCATTTTAACCTCTTCTTGAACCCATTTTCCATTTTTAAGAGTAACTTTAAATCATCACATATTTTGTATCTAAGACCATATACATTGGTTTTGTTTACAATTATGTTCCTTTTGAATCATTTTCTTGAACCCATCATTAATAGTAGTTTTAAATCATCACCTTTGGTATGTTTTTCAAAGTTACTTGCCACGTCATTTTCATATTTAACTCTATTTACTTAAAAAAGCAATGTTTTGACCTTGTCTTTTATTTTATTTATTTTAAATTCCTCAATTTAAATATATAATTATTTTATTAAAACCTTTATTTCAACCTAGTGATTTCAAACATTTTTACTTATTTTATCACTTTTGTTTTTTCGGAATGGATTATTTTTTAAAATTAATCATAACAATTTCTCCAAACAACAACTTAATTACCAGAAACCAACCCATCTTGAACATACTTTGCTAAACTTCTTTAAGCGTATTTGTATTATTTAGTTGAATATTTATTTATAATTATTTTTGTGTATGTATGGAAATGGACTTTATTATACCACGATGAAATTATAAACACAAAATATATAATTACACATTAGACGTAAACAATAATGAAAAACATATAAGTTATGAATCCATCCTCTAATATGCTTGAATACATGTAAGGGAGGAATCCACTAACACAATGATACTATACATATTATTGGGCATGGCTAGACTAGGGTCAACCTCGACATGAGGGAGCCCGCAACACGCGCGTACACACCCAATAAGGCATGGTTAGACTCGGGTTAACCTTAACCTGCTTAACACATATATATCTACTTTAATTTAGGGTTGACCTTAACATGCTTAACACATATGACTACTTTAACTCACCTAGGTTCACACTAACACATATTTAGTGTTGGTACCCAATCCCATAACAACGTTACAAGCAGGTTTATATTTACACACACGACTCATTTTAACACTATTGCATATTTAAATATAAAGGCCCATTTTAAAGACTTTTTCATTATCCACTTCATACTCAAATTTAGTAATGAATTTTTTTTCCAAAGCAAGAAAATATTTAAAATATTTAGGGCTAGCGTGAATCTATATTGGATTATTATATTATTTGTCATCTATCTTGATGCTTTCATAGTGGAAAAAATTGGAGGAATCAACTTGCAGGGTCATTTTAATGGTAGGTTTCAGTTTGGAAAATTGGGGTTTGAAGCCATTTTGAGGCATTAAACGACATTTTTGGGGGTTACAGTGTTTCAGGGTTGTTCTCACATCCTTAACGGTGTTCTACACTCTGAGACTTTTCCAATGGTGCGTCAAACACCTCAGTTGAAGCTTGTATGCAAAAGTTATGCCTCTCGCAAGTTGACCTACTCTGTTAACCACCATGATACGAGAGGATGCCACATCAACCTCCGTTACTCACACATATGGGGCTAGCCACATGTGGAATTTCAATACGATTCTAGAAGGTCCAAAACCTTATCAAAATCAAGGGTTGAGGAAGTCAAACCCTACCCATAGATGGCTTTCGGGCTATGTTAAATACCAAACCCCTAGGAGGAGAAGGGGTTCTATTCTTTAGCATTGTGTTTGTTCGATAGTTTAGTATACCACCTAGGAGTGGTATTTTGAGAGCATAACAGAGGAGGAGAGATTTTGTAGCAACCATACATGCCACAATGTCAAAGGCAACTCCACAAAGAGTGCATCTTTCTTTGTACTTGCATTTGAATAAAAGAGAGCAGAGTGGCCTCACCTTCTTGTTGGGTTTTCTAGTCTCGTATTCAAGTTCACAGGTTATATCTTGTGTTTATTTATGGATGGTGTGTGAGTATTTATTTATGTTCTCTATTTTTTGCATTTAAACTATTTTATACATTTTAAGCAAAAAACTAGTAATTAAAGAATCTGAGATATAAAGGAAATTAACCTTCACATCAAAGATTTCAGTATTTTATTAGATCTGTGGTGACAAACTATCTAGTGGAATATACATGACAGTTTACAGATCACATTGGTATCAGAGCAAGTTTTCTTGGGGTATTTGTGGAAATTTGCAGGGAATGAGGAATCAGTTTAAGAAGAAAGTCGTGGAACCCTAGTCATGGCTGACAAGTCTATTCATAACAACCCTTGAGATCCAATAGTAGAAAGACTTGCGAGGTTGAAAGAGAAAATCGCTGACATATCTCGCAATATGTCCCTCCTCATGGCATCTCTAGCAAGCAAGCTTGGACTGTTCGGAGAAGTTGGAGGCTCGAATTCAAAGATAGGATCAAATGGGAGACATGGGGATAACGAAGACCCAAAAACTGACTCGCGGAAATAACCCAAGAAATAACAGTCGAGTTCCAATACCATAAACCCTTCAGATTCTTTATTCAAGATAGAAGAAAAAGTGGACATAAATCCATACGAAGGTGAGATCGATGCATTAAAATTGACTCATTGGTTGCAACAACTATAAGTTTATTCATCATTCACTATATAGATGAAGAAAAAAAGATATTATTTACCAAACTTAAGTTAGACGACCATGCTTTAAGTTAGAGGAGTTGCTATACGCATACAAAGGAATGTTCCAGGAGCCTAAAAGGCTACCACCTAAGAGGGAAGTGGAGCATGAAATACAATTATTTCCAGACTCCCCATTGTCGAATATTGGGTTGTATAGACTTTTTGTTTTGGAAGCAAATGAAGTGAAGAAGAAGTTGCAATAGTTGTTGGAGCAAGGTGTGATCCAACCAATCACCTCACCTTGTGGGTCACCTATCAAAATTTTACCAAAGAAGGATGGGACTTGGCGAATGTGTGTCGACTACAGAGCATTGAACAAGATTACACTAAAAAATAGGTACCCTCTACCCAAGATCGATGATCTATTATATTTGTTGCAGTACACAAAATATTTCACCAAGTTGGATCTCAAATCGGGATACCACTAGGTATGGGCCAAGGAAGAGCACACCTGGAAGATTTCCTTCAAGACAAGGCAAGGTTTATATGATTGGTTGGTCATGCCATTTGGTTTATGTAATGTACCAACTACATTTATGAGACCGATGAATGATGTATTATGTTCATATCTAGATTCATTTGTTATAGTCTATTTGGATGATATATTGGTTTATAGAGCCACTTGGGAGGACCACATCTCACATCTCATGCATGTGTTAGAGACTTGAAGAAACACCAACAACTGGCTAACCTCAAGAAATGTGAGTTTTCTTAGAAGTATTTGGTGTATTTGGGGTATGTGATCAGTGGAGGGGAGCTCAATATAGATCTTGCGGAGATGGAGGCCATCATAAAATGGCCAGTTCCTACAAATGTCAATGAATTTAGGAGTTTTGTTGGGGCATCACAATACTTGCAAAAGTTCATAGCTTAATTTCCAGCGGTAATTTTACCACTCGAAACCATAACAATGAGTGGTAAGAGTTTCCAATGGGGGAAGAATAAGTAGAAAGATTTCAATGAGATGAAAAGAAAGACCAGTCAAGCACCAGTTTTCGCATTACCAAACTTGCAAAATCCTTTAGAAGTGGAGATAGATGCAAGTGGGTATTCCATGGGAGCAATTTTGATGCAAGGAGGAAGGCTTGTATGCTATCATTTTGAAATATTTCATGGGACAGTTCTCAACTACCCTACCTATGACAAGGAACTATATGACCTGGTTTAAGTTTTCAAGAAGTATAAGCACTATTTGATGGGCAAGGAGACCATCATCCACATAGATCACCAGCCACTACAGTATTTGCAGGGCCATAGTAAGCTACAACAAACCAAACATTACAAGTGGATGGGGTTTTTACAACAATTTCATCTAGTCATCAAGTATAAGAAGGGAAACACAAACAAGTTGACATACATGCTTTTAAAACCACTGATGTAGTGTCCCCAAGGCCGAGCCCCGTTACATATCATGATATATGCAATGAATTGTAAATGTGTTCTATAGTCTGGTGAGCCAAGTTTTGTATAAGCTGGAAGGCTTATGTGTTTGTTAGGCCAGGAAGCCTAAGTGTTTGAGGGCCAAGAGCCTGCTGTTGTACTTGTATGTATGCAGAATAATCAATAAAATATAAACATCGCCAGGTGCAGACCGACCACGATGAATGAGTGAAGGGGGACTGAGCGTCCATAGAGTGGGCAAAGAACTAGGGGCTAGAAGGTGGGAAAGGGGTTGAGTGTTGAGCCTAGGGGCTTAGGCCTGGAATAATATTTTAATATTATTTCCTAAAAAGCCATGTGCATATTATTTTATCCTAAGTTCCTAGCAAAAAGGAAAGGCGTGTACAGGGAGGCATGCGGATGGAACGCATGCAGTTCCCAGGGTGACAAATGTCCACCCTGACGCATGCAAATAAAACAGAAAGGAACAGCTGTTGGGGGGATCTCTCTTGCATTCGATTCGACCCGACTGCCCTGAGCAGGAGCCGTAGGAGCCAGTCTGCAAGAGACCTCGTGTATGTCTGTTACAGAGAGGAAGACTGTGTGGGGTGATGAAGAATGCGTGTTTACCCTTGTTCAGAGCCGTGGAGTCTGTCTGTGAGAGAAAACCAGTGTGTGCATTCCCCGAACGCCATGTCCATGTCAATTTTGGGGAAGAGTCTTTGTTTACCCAGGAAAAGCTGAGCGAGCTTGTGTGTGGAGCCCTGTTTTGAAATCTGGACCGTGAGAACATCCTGTGACTGCTGAACCGATTCTTGGGAAGCCTGTGTCCATTTTCCCTGTGTTGTTGTGGCACGCAGTTCTAGACTGCGTGAGGCTTGTTGGCCTGTGAGCAATTCCCTCCAGGTGAGAGAGTGCGCAGAGGAAGGAGAGAGCTCTTGGAAGGAACCCTGTAGCTGCCACAGAACCCGAAGACTTTCGGTCCGGTCTGTTCCTGTAACCCAAGGTAAGGGAGACTGGCAGCTTAAGGACTGTCCAGGTGATAGAGAAGGTGCACTCTCCTGGGGTGGAACAGGCATGTGGGGAATGAGGGTATGTGGGCAATGAGCGTGGGAGATTCCTGGGAGAGCATTCTTCCTGGTGGTTGTGTGTGACTGAATTCCCTGTAACCTCAGCCTGAGTCTGGATTCCTTGCCCTGGGGTGGAGCTCAGTCCCATCTTGGGGGTGACCCACTGTTGATTTGAGGAGCAGTGCGGTCTACGGCTGGGAGGTTCGTGGAAGGCCTGCATTTGGTTGGTGGATTTCTCCACTGTCACAAGATAAGTGTTTAATTATATTTTTACCACATTTTATCATAACTGTACTGGATCTGTTATCATGTTTTCTGCTGTGTAAATGAATTGTTGTTGAAGGCTATGGATTGTCTAATTATAACAGTAACTATATGTTTATTCTGAGAATTAAAATGTATCTCTTTATTGTTACGCATGTGATTATACAATTCTATATGTTTTATGTAAAAGTCCATGTACAAATTGGTTAGCGAGAGGTTTGAAAGCCTCGGTAGTGAAAAGGGACACTACAGTTTGGTATCAGAGCCAAGGTTTCGACACTGAGCCTAGATGGGCCAGTGGAGCGGTCTTTGGACTGAGAATGCGAGGGGAAATTGAGTCGGGAGGACCAATTTTGGACCCTGGTTTGCTCCGAAGCGTCAAGGAGACACTTGACGAGTTTTTATTAAGAACTTAGGAAGTATAGCGGTGCTATGAAACCGCAGGCTGGTGTGGTCTATGGCCACGGGGAGACAGGTCTCTACACCAATGGTGTTAGAACCTTAGGATTTGTTCGGGAGGGAGGGCGAACCCTCGTGACCGTCGGATCTGGAAAAATGTGCGTAAGGATTAAAATTCCTTTGGAAATGGCACAGGAGTGTGGAAATCGCGATATGCGAAATTCCGAATTGGTTAGGAACCGTCTGAGCCATCAGATCTCAGCCGAAAAACCCGTCAGCTGTAGGATCTGTCGGGAGATGTCCAAAGGTTAAACCTCAGAGACTAGGGGCGAATGCTCCGAAATAGATCTAGATCGTCTGAAAGACGGAGGACACGTGTCGTGAGATTTCCCATTTCGGGAAATCGGGAATTGCGATATCGGGAGTCACGAAGGGGGTCAGGAACTTTCATGGTAAAAGTCCCGGGAATGATCTGAGTCGTCCATCAGTTGGGACACGTGGGCGAGATCGGGAACCCATCGACATATCGGGGTTCGACGTTTCGCGAATCCTGAGGACATATGTGTTTCGGCATTGAAAAGTCCAAAACCCCGATAAGAGATATGATTGTGGTCATATAAGGGGAGGTCGTGTGAACCACGAGTCTAACCCAGAGGGCTAACAGGAGTTAGAGCGCATCGGAGTTTGGAAGCCCAAAACGCCGAAAGGATCTGCGCCGTAGATCTGAGAAAGATCTGACCGTCGGATTTTTCTAGGAATGGACATGGACACATGGAGATGTACCACGTGCCAGTGGGACGAGAAGAGAAGTGAGAGAGGTGGGACCCGATGACGTCGTTAAAACCGACGTGGACCCTCCTGAATGTACCACATGCCACAGTGGTGAAGGGCGACAGCTGTGCTGTGGGCCCGGAGAATAAAGTAACTCGCGATTTCGAGAACTCGCGAGATAAGGGCCTGGGAGCTCGACATTGAGACTCGCGAAGTAGCGAGAACGAGAGGAGAAAAGTCAACATCGCTCCTCGGGGTTTCGTGAAAAGGGGGTACCAGGGTTGGATGCCACAACTCACGAAGGTGCGAATAGCGAAGGGTGCTAGCACTTAGCCCTAGGCTACGGTCATGCGTAACAGACGCTAGCGAGGAGGGAGCCATACCCGTGTCGCATCTCGGGTATCGACGGTTAGAGGAAATGAGTTGAGGGTCTTCGACTCACGAACTCGCGAGATTGCGAGTTGCAAAAGGGTGAATCTGGTTATGAATATCTAACTGTGGGAACTTCGTGGACCAAAACCCAAAGTCCCGAAATCCCGAAGTGTCGAAAATGAAGGTTTCGAAAACATGAAAATTGCAGAACCAAACGAGAGCTCAGAGAACTTAATTGAATCAAAATGTCTTTCGTTCTTGTTTGTATTGGTTTATAAATGTTACAGATTGTTCCGAAGGAGTAATGGCCTGACAAACTTCGACTTTAATTGCACAGTGCGTGTGCAGAGTTCAACGTAGCTCAGGATTCCAGTTAACCAACACCGAGTATGGAATGGGAAAAGGTGATGATTGCCTTCGAAACAGGAGACGAACGGGAAGGAAAGGATGTCAATATGGGAGTGGAAGGATCGAACTCCAATGGGCATGGAAAAGAGATGGGTAAAGAAGAACATATGATGCAACTCATCGAAAGATTGCAGAAAGATGCCCAGGCTCGCCTAGCTGATAACCGAAAGCTCGTGAAAATCCGAGATCGGCAGGGTGAATTCAATTTAAAAATGTTGAAGAGGCTGGAAAGAATAGAGAAGAAAATTGAGAAGGGAAGAGACTCAGGTACGACAGAGAGTCGCAGAAATCATGGGAGAAGAAGTAGATCGAGGAGTGGTAGCCGACATCACAATTGCTCCCAAAAACATTCTAACAGTAAGACACACAGTAGTTCAAGCTCGTCCCCTACCAGAAAACATCGAAAATCTGGAAAGGAGGAATTGAAAGAAGAGATGAACAAGATTAAGCCTCCAACATTTGATGGAGAACATAAGAAGGAGGAAGATGCCGAGACCTGGTTGCTTGGCATGAAGAAATACTTCCAATTGCAGAATTATTCCGCCCATGCAGAAGGAAGAATTGCAATGTACCAACTGAAAGGAAAAGCATCCATGTGGTGGGATCAGTTTGTGCAAGTGCAGCACATCAAAGAGAAAGAGGTCACGTGGAAGGAGTTTAAGAGGTATTTCGAGAAGAAATACCTGACTAAAAGATACTATGACAGAAAGATGAAGGAGTTCTTCGAACTCAAGTTAGGCAGTATGACCATTGATGAGTATGAACGAAGTTTTCTGGAACTACTGAAGTATGTTCCATTCATCAAAGACGAGGCTGTTAAAATTCAGAGGTATCTAAGTGGACTGCCACCTTCCATTGGTGACAAGATTCAATACGATGATCCTAAGACCATGGAAGAAACCATAAGAAGGGCGAAATGCCTATACGAACAGCAGAGAGAAAAGCCTACCTTTCGGAAGGCTTGGGATGACCAAAAGAGGTTTAAGAAAGAACAGAGGCAGAAGGGAAGCAAGCCTTCCTTTTTCATAAATAGTCCTTGGGGACAGTCATCTTTTAAAGAGCCCAGGAAAGTTGAAGGGAGTGAACAGATGACAAGACCTCCACCCATGGAGTGTTGGGGCTGTAAAGGGAATCATAGGTACAAAGACTGCCCCCACAGAAAAGACAAAGCAAGAACTGTCCATATTGTTCAGCAAGCTGAAACAGTGGAGGATATGGGCAGTAGAATGCCGAGGATCTACGCAGCCCTGGACAATAAGCAAGCGAAATTTCAATCGCACATGATTGAAGTGGAAGGTATGATCAACAACCGACCACTTGTTATTTTGATTGATTCAGGGGCTAGCCATAGTTATGTAGATCCTAGAGTGGTGGAAAGTTTGCATCTAACGAAGAGCAAACATGAGAAGTCTTGGTTAGTGTAGTTAGCCACAGGGACCAAGAGGAAGGTCACTGAATTGGTTAAGTCCCGTTCGGTGGACATGAAAGGAATGAGCACTAAGGCTGAATTGAACATTCTGCCTTTAGGCTCATATGATTGCTTAATTGGGATGGACTGGTTGGACCAGCACCATGCCCTTCTGGATTGTCGTAACAAGAGATTCACATGTCTGGACGAAGAGGGAAATCAGGTAACAATCCAAGGAATTCCCAGATTCGTGGCTGTTAGAGAAATCTCAGCCATGCAGCTGAAGAAATGTTATCGGAAAGGCTGTCAATTATTTGCAGCTCGAGTGGAAGAAGTATTCCAAAAAGTGGTCTCGAATCTGGAAGACCACAGGGTGCTCAAAGAGTTTGAGGATGTGTTTCAGGAGGTGCCTGGACTACCTCTGAAGAGGGACATCGATTTTTCTATAAATCTGATGCCTGGAGCAGCTCCAATTTCAAAGGATCCTTATAGAATGAGCACACCAGAGCTGAAAGAGTTGCAACTGCAGCTCGAAGA
>JASDQU010711523.1:27684-38030 GCA_032191745.1 Picea mariana
ACTGTCAAGAACAAATATCCTCTGCCAAGGATTGATGATCTTTTTGATCAGTTGAAGGATGCGAAAGTATTTTCGAAAATAGATCTTCGATCTGGATATCATCAAGTGAGGATAAAATATGAAGACATCAGCAAGACCGCCTTTAGAACAAGGTACGGTCACTATGAATTTACAGTGGTGCCGTTTGGACTGTCCAACGCGCCTGCTGTCTTCATGTGCTTAATGAATGGAGTGTTCAGAAATTATCTGGACAAGTTTGTCATAGTCTTCTTGGACGATATCTTGGTGTATTCCAAGACAGAGGAAGAACACGAACAACACCTCAGAATGGTGCTGCAGGTGTTGAGAGAACACCAACTGTACGCAAAACTGAGCAAGTGCTCTTTTTACCAAAGGCAGATCCATTACTTGGGACATATAATATCTGAAGAAGGGATCGTTGTGGATCCTGAGAAGGTATAGGCCATTAGGGAATGGCCAGCGCCGAGGAGTGTGGCAGAAGTTAGATCTTTTATGGGTCTGGCAGGCTACTATAGGAGGTTTATAGCCGGATTCTCGAGGATAGCCCATTCTATCACTTCCTTGCAAAGGAAGGAGAAGAAATTTCAGTGGACTGATGAATGTGAGAGCAGCTTCCAGCGACTGAAGCAATTGCTCACTAGTGATCCAATCCTGAGGATTGCAGATCCAAACAAGGATTACGTAGTGTGCACAGATGCGTGTAAGGAGGGGCTGGGAGGAGTTCTCAGCCAAGAAGGATTTGTAGTTTGCTATGAATCCCGGAAGTTGAAGGAACATGAGAAGAATTATGCCACTCATGATTTGGAGCTAGCAGTAATCGTCCACACCCTGAGGAAATGGAGACATTACCTCATGGGCAAGAAATTCGAATTAAGAACAGACCACAACGGTCTGAAATATTTATTTGATCAGCCAACCCTAAATGCCAGGCAAATTAGATGGCTGGAATTTCTGTGTGAATATGACTTTGATATCAAGCATATCAAAGGGAAAGAAAATAAGGTGGCTGATGCACTCAGCAGAAAAGTGCATGAATTACATGCTACAGCCATTAGCATGTACAGAACTGAGATTAAAGACAGAATTCTTGAAGCTGCAAATGTTGATTTGCAGTACAAAAGACTTGTAGCAAAGCTACAACAGCATGAAAAACCACAAACCAAGGAAAGTTACACCTTGGGAGCTGATGGTTTACTTCTGCATAAGAACAGAGTATATGTACCCAATGTCCGAGAATTGAAGCTGGAAATTCTAAAAGAGATGCATAACGTGACTTATGCTGGACATCCTGGATATCAAAAGATTGTGGCAACAGTCAAAAGCCATTATTTTTGGCTGGGGTTGAAGAAAGAAATTGCTGAATACATGGCCAGATGTATGGAGTGCCAAAAGGTTAAGGCTGAGCATAGACACCCAGCAGGGTTGTTGTAGCCTTTACCTATTCCTAAGTGGAAATGGGATGTGGTAACCATGGATTTTATCACAGGATTGCCCAGAACAAACAAGCAGCATGATTCAATCATGGTGGTGGTGTACAAGCTTACTAAAGTTGCCCATTTTATTCCACTGAAAACCACCCACAGAGCAGCAGATGTTGTTGATATCTTTTTAAAAGAAGTTGCACGCTTGCATGGAGTTCCTAAGACAATTGTGTCTGATAGGGACCCGAAATTCACTTTGAATTTCTGGAAAGGACTGTTCAAAGGATTCGGAACGAATCTGAACTTTAGTACAACATATCATCCCGAGTCTGATGGACAGACAGAGAGAGTAAACAGAGTAATAGAAGACATGCTGAGAATGTATGTGATGGATAAACCATCAAGGTGGGAAGACTACCTGCATTTGGTAGAATTCGCCTACAATAATGGGTATCATGCATCATTGAAAATGAGCCCGTTCGAAGCACTTTATGGAAGAAAGTGCAACACTCCAGTGAGCTGGGATAATCCAGCTGACAGAGTAGTAGTTGGACCTGAACTACTCAAAGAGATGGAAGATCAAATGATAAAAATCAAACAAAATCTGAAAGCTGCCCAGGACAGGCAGAAAAGTTACGCTGATAGTAACAGAACCCATAAATAATTCAAAGTGAGTGACCATGTTTTCCTGAAAGTGAAAACTAACAGGAGTTCCCTGAAGCTGGGAAGTTGCGCCAAGTTGGCAGCAAGATTTTGTGGGCCATTTGAGATCCTGGAAAGGATTGGGCCAGTTGCATACATGCTTGCATTACTTGCATCTATGAATGTACATAATGTGTTTCATGTTTCACTGCTTATGAAATATGTACCTGATGCTAATCATGTTATCGATTGGACTGTGATTCAAGTGGAACCAGAAGGTGTCCTGCAAGTGCATCCTGTGCGCATATTGGACAGGAAAAGCAAACAGCTCTGGAATCGAGCTATAGGGCTTGTAAAGGTCCAGTGGACCTGGTACGGTCCTGAAGACGTGACATGGGAGCATGAAGAAGTAATGCAGGCAGAGTACCCGCATCTTTTTGAAAATTTTGAAAGACTTGCAGAGATGGTGTAAGTTGCACTGAGGACAGTGCAAAAATAAGGGGAGGGGGATTGTAGTGTCCCCGAGGCCGAGCCCCGTTACAGATCATGATATATGAAATGAATTGTAAATGTGTTCTATAGGCTGGTGAGACAAGTTTTGTATAAGCTGGAAGGCTTATGTGTTTGTTAGGCCAGGAAGCCTAAGTGTTTGAGGGCCAGAAGCCCGCTGTTGTACTTGTATGTATGCAGAATAATCAATAAAATATAAACATCGCCAGGTGCAGACCGACCACGATGAATGAGTGAAGGGGGACTGAGCATCCACAGAGTGGGCAAGGAACTAGGGGTTGGAAGGTGGGAAAGGGGCTAAGTGTTGAGCCTAGGGGCTTAGGCCTGAAATAATATTTTAATATTATTTCCTAAAAAGCCATGTGCATATTATTTTATCCTAAGTTCCTAGCAAAAAGGAAAGGCGTGTACAGGGAGGCATGCGGATGGAACGCATGCAGTTCCCAGGGTGACAAATGTCCACCCTGACACATGCAAATAAAACAAAAAGGAACAGCCGTGGGGGGGATCTCTCTCGCATTCGATTCGACCCGACTGCCCTGAGCAGGAGCCGTAGGAGCCAATCTGCAAGAGACCTCGTGTATGTCTGTTACAGAGAGGAAGCCTGTGTGGGGTGCTGAAGAATGCGTGTTTACCCTTGTTCAGAGCAAACCAGTGTGTGCATTCCCCGAACGCCATGTCCATGTCAATTTTGGGGAAGAGTCTCTGTTTACCCAGGAAAAGCTGAGCGAGGTTGTGTGTGGAGCCCTGTTTTGAAATCTGGACCGTGAGAACATCCTGTGACTGCTGAACCGGTTCTTGGGAAGCCTGTGTCCATTTTCCCTGTGTTGTTGCGGCATGAGGTTCTGGACTGTGTGAGGCTTGTTGGCCTGTGAGCGACTCCCTACAAGTGAGAGAGTGCACAGAGGAAGGAGAGAGCTCTTGGAAGGAACCCTGTAGCTGCCATTGAACCCAGAGACTTCCGGTCCGGTCTGTTCCTGTAACCCAAGGTAAGGGAGACTGGCAGCCNACAGGCATGTGGGGAATGAGGGTCTGTGGGCAGTGAGCGTGGGAGATTCTTGGGAGAGCATTTTTCCTGGTGGTTGTGTGTGACTGAATTCCCTGTAACCTCAGTCTGAGTCTAGATTCCTTGCCCTGGGGTGGAGCTCAGTCCCAGCTCGGGGGTGACCCACTGTTGAGTTGAGGAGCAGTGCGGTCTACGGCTGGGAGGTTCATGGAAAGCCTGCATTTGGTTGGTGGATTTCTCCACTGTCACAAGATAAGTGTTTAATTATATTTTTACCACATTTTATCATGACTGTACTGGATCTGTTATCATGTTTTCCGCTGTGTAAATGAATTGTTGTTCAAGGCTATGGATTGTCTAATTATAACAGTAACTATATGTTTATTCTGAGAATTAAAATGTATCTCTTTGCTGTTACGCATGTGATTATACAATTCTGTATGTTTTATGTAAAAGTCCATGTATAGATTGGTTAGCGAGAGGTTTGAAAGCCTCGGTAGTGAAAAGGGACACTACAACCGACATCCAAGATTACAACTTTGGGAACTCTGATGCACATGGAGCCTTTTACCCATGATGCATATAGAGAGACATACATCGAAGATGAGGACTTCAAGGAGGTGTTTCAGTGGCTACAGGGCCAAATTCATATAGAAGAAGGTGACAAAAAGGATGACTATCACTTTCAGAATGGGTTACTCTACAAGCTCGACAAGCTTTGTCTCCCTAAAGGTGAACAATTCCAGCTTATCAGAAAGGCTCACACCTCCAAGGTTACAAGACATTTTGGTATTGGGAAGAGAGTTGCCAACTTACATAGGTATGTGTACTAGCCTAGAATGCAAGAAAATATAGCATAATATATTAGAGGATGTATACATTGTTGTACCAACAAGCCCAATAACAAGAAGCAAGGTCTATACCATCCTAGACCCATACCCACTTGACCTTGGGAAATAATTTCTATGGATTTTGTAGGAGGTTTACCAACAACCATGAAGGGATATGAATATCTATTTGTGGTAGTTGATAGGTTGAACAAGATGTGCATTCTCATGCCTCGTAAAAATACCATCAAAGGACAAGGAGCAACAAACACGTTCTTTGAACAGGTTTGGATGCACTTTAGGATACCAAGGAGCATCATCTTATACATGGATAATAGATTTCTCATTACATTTTGGACTACATTGTGGGAGAAGATGGAAACTAGGTTGAAGAGATCTACAAAATTCCATCCACAAATATATGGGTAGACAAAAGTAGTCAACATGACTTTAATGCATCTTTTGAGTGGTTGCAATATGAAGCATCTAAAGACCTGGGACAAAAATCTGATCTACATACAACACTCTTATTATAGAGTTGTCCACACTTCTACCAGTAAGTCACCTTTTGAAACTTGCTTTGGATATTTTCCACCTTCACCGTTGGATGTTGGTTGTGGACAACAAGGAAGAGTGAGGGAGAACCTCATAAGAAATGCATTTAGAGCAGAAAAAAAAGTTGAGAAGATTAGGCAAATCCGTTTGCAAGTATAGGAGATGCTAAAGAAGTCACAGGAAAAATTCAAGGCCATACATGATCAACACAGGACCAAGTAGTTATTCAAAGTGGGAGATATAGTTTGGTTACGATTGAACAAGGAAAGACTACAAGGTCATGGTAACAAGATCAAGGCTTTGCGATATGGACATTTTGAGATATTGGAGAAGGTGGGAGATGACACCTATAAACTCAGTGTACCCCCATACATGCACAATTACTCAGTAGTGAATGTGGATAATCTCAAACTCTACAAGCCTTCCATGTTGGATCAGGAGGAAGAGTAGGTCCTACCTTCCATAGAGGACTTAACTCCATATGCTCAGGTAGAGTTGGTTGAGGACACAATTTTGCAGAAAGCAGTCTAGTACCACAAAACATGGATAGCATGACCTTTGGCAGATTGGGTTGAAAGGACAACTTCCAAGCAAAACAAAGTGGTACTCTTTGGAGAAGGTAGAGGAAAATTTCCCTCACCTCATTTAGTAAATATTTTGGGGACCAAAAGCCTTCCTAAATGGGTAGTCTGATCCAGATTGGATCATTATATTATTTGTCATCTATCTCGATGCTTTCAGAGTGGAAAAAAATGGAGGAATCAACTTGCATGGTCATTTTAATGGTAGGTCCTAGTTTGGAAAATTGGGGTATGGAACCTTCCGAAGCCATTTTGAGGCATTAAACGACAATTTTTGGGGTTCTAGTGTCTAAATTTTATGCTCACACCCTTCACGATGTTCTACACTTCGAGACCTTTCCATCGGTGCATCAAATGCCTCAATTGGAGATCGTATGCAAAAGTTATGCCCTCGCAAGTTGACCTACCATGTTAACCACCATGGTACGAGAGGATGCCATGTCAGCCCCCGTTACTCATGCATATGGGGCTAGCCATGTGTGGACTTTCAAAAAGATTCTAGAAGGTCCATAACCTTCTCACAATTAAGGGTTGAGGAAGTGAAAACATTACCCCTAGATGGCTATCTAGCTATGTTAATACTAGGCTGCTAGGAGGAGAAGGGGTTCTATTCTTTAACATTGTATTTGTTCCATAGTTGAGTAGAGCACCTAGGAGTGGTATTTTGAGAGCATAACAGAGGAGGAGAGATTTCGTAGCAACCATATAGGCCACAATGTCAAAGTCAACTCCACAAAGAGTGCCTCTTTCTTTGTACTTGCATTTGAAGAAAAGAGAGCAGAGAGGCCTCACCTTCTTGCTGGGTTTTCTCCCGTATTGGGTTTCCAAGATTATATCTTGTGTTTATTTGTGGATGGTGTGTGAATATTTATTTTTGTTCTCTATTTTTCGCATTTGAGATATTTCATACATTTTAGCAAAAAACCAGTAATTAAAGAATATGAGATATAAAATAAATTAACCTTCACAGTAAAGATTTCAGTTTTTTATTAGATATGTTGTGACGAACTGTCCAGTGGAATATCCACGACTGTTTACAAATCATAGTGGCTGAACCTCTTTTGATATAATCTCAAGGACCCGATGTGCAACACCATTATCATGTGTAGATAAAATATGACCACCTGAAATAACATGCTGGTAGTTCGTAAGGGGCCAAACTTCCACACTTGCTAGATGCCTATGGATCTCGGGTTGTTAACTTGTTTCCTTATGTCCAAAAAAAACAAACTCTTAGCCACTTAGAAGTAGTGTTTTTTTCCGTTAGAAAATTAGCTCATTATATTAGTGAAAATATAATATTTTAACATCTTCAAGACCTCACAAGAGTCCATATCAAATCTAGTCCAGAGACCATGCTCAAACAAAACAACTACACACACATCCCAGCATGCAGGGTGCAAAAAGAGATACAAAAAACTGGGCAAAAAACCCCAACAGAAACCATAAAAGAATCTAACATCAGTAGCCGCACGCCCTCTAAGGACCTCGAAGTGTTTTCTCAACATCGCTCGCCCCTAAAGGACCTCAAAGTGTAAACCAAAACACCACACGCCTCCAGTTTGGACCTCAAAGCTCTGGTCCAAAACCTGTTCAAGCCAAGGAGGGAGAGGTCAAGAGGGTCAGAAAACCGAAGAGAAAATAAGGAACCGCCCGTAAAATATACCGGAAGCCACCACCACCGTAAAACCCAACGCTATCAATCACCCGGAAACGAGCCCTCAAACACCACAAAGACTGCCCAGAAAGAAGAATGGAGCTTCACCAGTTATGACAGCTTCAGGCACAGGGAAAAACGTGGCTCCAAGTCTCCTCGACCTAACACTTAGAAGTAGTGTTAGGTCATACTTTACTTTAGAACCAAAATGCGATTTTATAGTGTCATTCTTGAAGTTATAATAGTGAGGTATTATACTAGCATTTTAGCCTTTGTCCCATCCATAAAATAAAATACTCTTTTCTCAAAATAAATGTAAAACACCAATAAAAATTTATAATAAAAAAAACCAATAAAAGTTTATATTGAAAAACACTCTTTTTTTTCAAAGTAATTTGAATGAACAATAAAAATATATATTTATGTAACAACAAAAATTCTAAAAGACAAAATGTCACCCATCCAACTAATGGGTTTTTTTAATTTTTATAAATCCATTCTCTTATGAGTTTACAACTTATGGAAAATCCAATAAATTTATAACATGTTTGTGTGAGACTGTTTGTGTCCGGACCCTTACTTTGCAAACGGAACCATGCCACTGTGATGTCGAAACCTGAAACCCGTTTTCAATTTGAAAGCAATATTTTTCAAAGCGTTGGGGGTATTACTCTGCCGCGTCCGCAAATTTCAGCTGGAAATTAGAATCATTCGTCCATATCGTGGCCAAAATCGAGTAGCAAATAGTGGATTGATCAGAAGCGTTTCTTCGTGGCACGCAAAGATGCAAAAAAATTCAAGTGATATTCAGAACCTCCCAATAGATATCACATACTCCAGGCTCGGAGGTAAAGACATTTATAAAAAAATGGATTATGTTCATCATGTTTTCTTCATTTTCAAAAAACAAGCTCTATACGTTCTGTGGGGTTTTCCCGTCTTAATTACAAATTGGATGTTTGAAATTTAAAGTATTCTTCAGAGTGTGATTAACAGAGCATCCTGTCTGATTGAAGTTGGATAAAAGTTGTGGCATTTATCGACCAAAATCTAAAACGAAGATGCATTAAAAACATAGAATGTCGATATTTCTTGCTTTGATATTTTGGGTTTCTGTCTTTTGATGGAATTTGTTTTGCAGAATGGTTGATTGATCGGAGGAGAATTCCTGCAGACTGGCGCAAGAGACTCAACTCGTTGAGGGCACGCATTGCATCTGCCTTAAAATCCTTGCCTAAAGATTTGGATCCTTGGTTCCAAACATTGGATCCAGAAAGTAAGTCTCCGCTCCGTGTTCTTTGCACGTCATGCTGGTTGTTAATCATAATATACTAATTCTGGGGTGATGTAAAAAAAAATTAATAAAGGGTTTGCCCAAAGGATAAATAAAAAAGAAAGATTATGGAATTTGGATTTTATGGCTATGCAATGCTTAGGTAATCTGATTGGTGTCGATGATCTCAGTTCCAATACCATGTTGTATGATCTGCACAGGCTTGATGCCATAGTTAGCTGGGGAACTTGGTTTTGCATCGTCTTTAGATCCTTTTGTTTGCTTCCCTTCATGTGATTCTCTCATGAGGTTTTTATTCTTGGATACTGATATGTATTTTCTTTTTTTAACGTTGGAATCATTAAGTGCAGGTGAATTGGATTCCTCAGCCATTTTATTTGCTAATGCAATGGGATTGATTATGATAGTGACAAACAACATATACAACCACGTTGAGGGCTTATGATAAAATTATGGAACCAGATAGCTTGCACYTTTTATATTKGTTATTGTTAGATTTTCTAGACAATGGTAAACAGATTCTGCACTAAAAAAATTTCTAAAAGAAACTAGATAGCTGTAAACTGAAAGACACTCAATACTGCAACTCTAATAATGCTAGAATCTACAAACACACACTGCAGAAAATATATAACAGAAACTTTCTAAACAGAGTGTCAAGATTCAAAACGTGATACTGCTTTCTCATTAATTCTGAATTGAAATCTGCGAGGAAAAAGCCAGAGAACTAATTCACTGCTCTCTTCTGAACTGATTGAATAAAACCCATATCCCTGCCTTCTTATATAACAGAAGAAGGTCTTGTTAGGGTTACAAAAATAGACCCGAATCCTAGATCTACTGCAGTCTTGGGATCTGCACCCTACCATTAGACTGCTTGCACCCTCCTTAGCTAGACTTAGATTAAGTCAAAATTAGCAAACTGCTTAAATAAAACTGAAACTAACACATGCAAACTGCATGTGCCCTCTTTTACTTAACTTATAAAAAACATTCAAACTGTCTAACACATGCAAACTGTTGAGAATAGATTGCTGAAGATAGAACAGCAATCCACTCTATAAGACTGATCACTCCTCATAATTAATGCACCATACTGCTGAATCTGGCAAGAGGGAGTGCGCCCTTACTTGTTGAGTTTTGGTGTACCTCGCGAAGTGGTTCCCTTGTGGTTTGGAGCCTCTAACCACAAGAGGGAAATATTTGACCCATTGTGCCTTATACTTTATGTCTAATTTCACTTTGACATTTTCCTAGGTCAAAAGGGTGAAATATGTCACTTGAATGAAAAGTGACTATTAATTCACTTTGTGGGTGAATTGGGGGACATAAAGTGAACTATGGAAACTTAACCCAAAGTGGGTTTTGAGTTGAGATTCTTTTCGAGAGATCTCAACCATGGATTTGATATGGCTTGGAGTGATCCTAGCCATTGATCTTTTAGGTTTCCTTATGATTCCTTAAGAGGGGCGCATAGGGCAAAAGGAGGCTCATTCACTCTTTTGTTCACTTGGAGTGGAAGAGGAGAGCAATGGAGATGGGAATGGAAGCAAAGGAAGAGGGCAGCAAGGGAACCTCTTTTCATCGAGGGCTCTAGGAGGCTTTGGCTTCCATCTATTTGTGGTGTTCATGCTTGCTTGGAGGAGGGCGCACACCTAGCAGGGAGGTCTTCTACTTGTCAAATTGCTGATTGGAGTGTCTTGTTGGAGAAGTAGCACACAAGGGCAGATTTGTGTGCAAGGGTTTCTTCTAAAAGGCTTTGAGCCGCAAAGGCGCAAGGCTAGAGTAGGATTGAGCAACAAAGGAGAAGGGTGCACCATGCTTGGGCGCAT